>NCQV01080362.1:11025-25397 GCA_002740545.1 Lophocereus schottii | reverse complement strand
TAACATGATTTGCACCTTCATATGTGGTTACCAAAGTGTCCATACTTTTTTAGTTATTTTGGAAGTAGAAATTAAACATTTTGGCACGTAGTGTACAACACAAAATAAAGAGTTACATCATTTTTCTTCACTCTCTGATGCTCTTCCAGGGTGCACCATCCTTTTTAACAAAAGTATTAATGGCCTTTCCTTGATTGTGGATAATTTTCAATCTGTCATTTTCGCATCTACAAACATAAGTAGCTATTGTAACATAAAAACAACAAAGTTAAGCTTCATTCTGATTATTGCAATAAATAAGCAGCAAGATTACTAATTAATTAAATTAAAATTAATTTAATAAACCTAATTTTCTTCACTTGAGCTTGCTCACTGATTATTTGAAGAAAGGATACATAGACGAACTTTGTAAAATAGATAAATGATCTTTGGTGTCATAATCTGCACTATGTTTCTCATTATGAAATTACATAAATGAGAATATTCTCATTTAACATACGCACACGCAAATTGCAGAATCTCGTAAATAATCAGAGTAGCATAAAATTCATTTTATGCCTAATTCAAGTTATACCAATTTTGTGATTCAAAAAAGGGTAAAAATTTGATAAGCCTAATGCTTGACAATTAGGGTTATAGGTATTCAAACTTTAGCTTTGAATATTAGGCACTCAACTAGCTAGTCATGTTGTTGAAACAATTTCTTATGACCAATTAGGCACATAGATATGGTTCGGGACTGGGGAGTTGTTATGATTCCATGACCATGTTAGATTATAACAAATGTGCTATGAAATAAAAACTTGTATTATCATAGAAGTTGGACATTCACATCATGTTGAGTTGATTCTTCATTTGTCATTATTATTGTGACACTGATCCTTCTAAAATTGCACTTTAAGCCCAAATGGGATACTTTATGTGATTCAGCTAATTTTTAAGATTTCTTAAGAAACGTTAGCACTAACTATTGTAAAATTATCTCAGTATATTTTTTTTTTGTATTATGTGTACCGATTACCTAAAAGAGAATGAACCAAAATTTATTAGAACGCAGGCATACCTGAGTGTTTAACATCATCACATGATACCTCTCATTCTGCTTGGATATATTCTACCACATTCCTTCACTAGATCAAATACTTTCCTTGAGAAATTCTAATATCTCTTTCATTTCTTTCAATCCGTGTGTTATATAAAATTTTATAGATAAGCTAATAAACTCTTATTTTTCCTTTTCTAGCACCATTAACTTGCTAAAGCCATGTTTGCTGATACCCTTGGTGCTGCCACATCTAAACATGTTTGGTGATACCCTTGGTGCGATTTCCTCTAACATCATTTCACATACTATGCTTGTGAAACTGCATTTAGAAAATAAGTCAGAATATGATGCATAAGCTGTAGAACAGAGAACATAGTCTACTAACAATCCATCCTCATACCTATTAATATGTCACTTGTGAGCAATCTCCTATAAAGCATAACCTAGAGAATGAAAATATTTGGAATTCTAAACTTATACCAAGCTATTCGGTGCCACAAAAGTTGGCATGATTTGTTTTTAACAAACATGTTTCATTGAAGTTCAGAGTTGTTGTGGTCCTTTTGGGAACCTTATGGAACTTGTGCATTGTCCAATGCCACATGTAAATCAACCCTTAAAAGAGGAGGTTTTAATCTTTATGTGCCCTCGACGACTAAGTTAGGGAGAAGTTTAGAGAGGATTGTAAGGAGAATATAGCTAACAAAACTCTTCTTGACCTACCTTTGATATGGCCATGCCTAATTCATACAGGTTTTAAGACAGTTCTCTAAGATGAAATTTAGCAGGACTATACATCTTTTTTTTAGATATATGTTATTGCCTGGTTTTATTTAGGTTTAAAGATCTTTAGCAATTCCTTGTACATTTGGAATATCTTTATTAGCTCTTTCCTTCCCTATTAAGGGATGTGTATGGGAATTAGTTTGAGGGCTTCAGTGGACTTATGTTTCAGAGAGCTTGTGGACGGGCTAAGACTATTCAACCCTTATGGCTTCATCTTGCCAATTCTTGTTCTTGGGCTTTTACTATGCCATGACCTAATGCCTCTTTAGTGTTTATTTTGACTCGAATCATTTGCCCCTTGGGAGATGTTGAATTTAACCCAATCATGCCTCGATGCGTGACTGAGTCTAGCCTCTTTGTCTACTTAGAAATTATTTTCCTTTGAATATGTGTTATCCAGACCTTAAGGGCTTTCACAATGTCAATTATGTATGTCTCTTTTGCGTTGGCCTCTTTCCAAAAAGAGATAGAGTTAGGAGTTTTCAAATAGCTTTATCATATCCTTTTCTAAGAATCAATTCCTCTAACTAGATTTGAAATCTCATATTATGGAATTTCAAATCTTTACCTAATTTTATTTTTTATTGCTTGCAAGATAACATTGGCATCTACTCAAGGATGCGATACACTTCTCTTAATTAGGTATCTTGATGGGGCTTTGGAACTCTTAAGGGTTTTTCCATCAAACCTTATAATGTGTTTTTGCCCTAAATTTTGTTGTAGATTTATCTTTTGCAGGTGCAACTCCTTTATGAAATCTCTTAACCCCTGCTAAGCTTCTAATTAGCGAGTGTTCTGTGCATTTCAAGTTTTCAAAACTTTTTTATATCTATTTCCCCTCCCTTCCTTTTCTTGATAGAATTTTCCCCTTTAAGATGTTGAACCTTTTTTAATTGACAATCAACCTAAACCACCAGTGGTCCTCTTCCTTGTCTACTATGCCCTTTAAGTGGATGGTTGTTGGGCACCAACATCTGGGATACGATCCTCGAGTAGTTGTGTGAAGAGAAGAGGAAAAACACCCATCCTAGATTCTAGTTCTATGTTCTAGGACTGCCAAACTACATAGGATGATTGATTTTATGAACATTTTCGGCAGATCATCACAAAGTCTGAATGGTAATGCTTTAAGACTTGATTTGCATACAATCTTTGTACTCCATTTTTGTCGATTCTTCATCCATTACAAGGAAATGTTTTAAAAGGTCGTACGATCACCTAGCCTATTGCCCAAGAACACAACCAAATGACAAGACTTTTATGTCCNNGTAAGTTTTGCTATTCCCAAAATCCCCCTTATGGGTCCTAATGATCGTTTGCCTGATCCCGCCCCATAGCCGTCCTTTGGATTCCACTTTTTTCCCCCATCTATTCAACTTGAAATTATGTCATTCAATGCCCTAGCATCACATAATATTTGCTCGAAATTAATTAGTTAATTAGATGTTTAATGATGTTTTTATTAATTTTAGAGGAATTTGGGGATTAAATAAATCTTTTGAGGAAAAAAAGTTAAATTACTAAGGTCCTAGACCAAGCAAAAGAAGAAAAAGAGGAGAAAAAAATGCTTCAGCCCAGCAGCCTAAGCAAGCTCACGAGGCTTAATCCATGCTCTTCTCACCAATTTTTTCCCTCTCCTCCTCATTCGAGCCAATGCTTTGGTCTATTTCCATCCTGAGAATGCAAGCTCAACAGACCTAGTCTTTCCGCCCATATTTGTTTCTCCTCGGGCCTGTTCGATTGTATGTCCGCAACCCGTTTTGCTTCGAGACCCTCTCATAGCCTGGCTTGCTTTCTCCCTCATCATTTAAAGCATCATGTGCCCAGCACATGACCCCGATTCCTGTTCTGGCGTTATTGCTACCCTTCTTGTTTCACTCTATTCCTAGCCTCGTTTGAGATTCCAGCCCTCTCTCTTGCTTTCATTTAACTATCCCACATGCTGGTCACGTGAGGCCACTCATCTATTTCTTCTCCCTTGCTGCCCAAAACCCGACCCCCTACACCTGCCGCTTCAACTTCCTCATTCCATAGCCGCTCCCTCCTCGTCATTATCTTAACAGTCATTAACCCTCATCATGAATGGTGAGAATTGTAAGCGAGCAAAGATGATGTCAGTTACAAAGAATGTTAATTGGGGAATTGATTGAAGAATAATGACAATATTGAAAGAATGCGAGATGGTAGTTCTGGGGTTATAAAAATTGAATGGTTAAAGGTTGGAGGAGTAGCAAAGCATAGATTAGGTTTTAATTTACTCTGATTATTTTCTCTCCTTTTTTTTGCTTTAAATTCAAATTTAGTTACTAAATTCTCAAATTTTGTTGCTGTTTAATTCAAGCACAAAATTTAGTATTTGGTGTCGGAATATAAGAGCTGTGGATCGAATTTATGGGTTATATTCTGACCATATTATGGTTCACATTTATGCTCGAATCTGGGTTTGTTTGGTCTGGTTAATGCATCATTTTAAGGCGTTGAATGAGCTTGGATTGTGTTTAGTGTCTTCACTAGGTTGTTCATGCTGATTTATTGTTCTCATTTGTAGTTCCAATTTTGTGCCCAGATTTGGGTTTTCGTTCTGGGTTAGGGTTGAAGAAATTTGGTGGTGAAAAAGTTTAACTAAACTCCTCTTATACTCATTTAGTTCTTAGCTGGTGTCTTAGTTATTCAAGCTCAAGTTTGCTTCACATAATTTGTCCATAATGAAGATTGTTGGTATTGAGTGAGTGTGCATGACCTTGAGCTTCATGTTTTGTGTGATTGCATCATGTGAGTCTAATTAGTTTGATTTATTTAATTCAAAGTCAGCTAAATTTTAATTTCATCCCTTAGGACCGACACCTAAATATTATGTCAATAAAAACCATACGCTTGCAGATTTTACAAGCTTTTGGCCCATTGCTAGGTATGAATTTTGTGAAATTAGGTGTTGAATTGAGTCGAGTCGTTTGACTCGTTTCCGTTTCATATTTTTGATCTTTGATTTTGTGTGTCAGTTAGTGTAGGTTTAGGTGCTTTAGTTTAATTTGGATTTCTTTTTTTTTTTAAATTTTTATTAGAGTTGATAGTTTGATTTTTATTTTGATCAAATTAATTTTGGTTTTGTGTGATTATTTGCTGTTAGAAAAAATCAAATCTAACAGTTTTGGGCTGATTGCAGGAAAGAGCAAACGAAAAAATAAAAAAACAGACAGTGTGGGTTTTTATAGATTGTCCGGTTCTATTTGAATTGTTCGATGTTGTACTTCTTTTTTTTTTTTTGTTGATCTAATATTCTTAGCGGACTCTTACTGATTGTTGAGGTCTAGAATAATTTTTGTGGAATTCTTAGGCTTTTCTGGAATTTTTTTTGATTGTTAGAAATAACTTTTTGTTATGAATTTCTGCACTGTTCAATGACAGGAAAAAATTGAAAAAAACACAATCATATTCCTCGTGACTGTGTTGAATTTTTCGTGTAGAGTGCACTGATTTTAGTAGTTTGATTTTCTATTATAATTTTATTTTTCAATTTTGCATGTTTAGGTTTCAGTTTTGTTCTATTTTTCGTTTTATTTTAGGATTAGTTTACTTTCTATTTTTTGTTTTTGTGAAAGAGGAAAAGAAGAGAAAGCAAAATCAAAATTCCACAAAACAAAATTAGAAAGAGAAAAAAACCAAAAATACTTTTATGAGAATGTGGGATTTTCGTGACTGGTTGGGTTAGAAATCTTGAAAGCCAAAGACTTCTTAGGAGTGAACTAACTCCCGACCTGGAATCTGAACCTAAACCCAACCCTGAGCCTGAATGCGAGAAAGGCCACGATAGAGACTTTGAGTGATATTTTCTACCCTCCTAGAACTGCTTTGCCATCTTGTTTTGATTGGCCTGACCTAGGACCAAATGTGACCTTCAAATTGAGACCTCATTATACTCAAATGATCCCTAAATTCACGGGTTGAGAGGATGCAAGTTTCTTTTTAGGGAATTTGAAGAATGTGTTCCATGATGCATTTTCCTAATATTCTCGTTGATGTTATATGAGTGAAATTAATTCCTTTTACTTTGAATGATTCTGCTAAACAATGGATGTATAGCTTGGTTGCTAATTATGTTACTTCTTGGAATGATTTTATTGAATTGTTTTTTAGAAAATACTTTCCAAAAGCTAAGACTGTTAAACTAAGAAATCAAATTAAGATCAATTCATGCAATTAGAAAGGGAATCGTTTTGGAAGGGTTTGGATAGGTCTAAGAATTTGTTGATCCAGTGTCCCCATTATAGTTTAGACCAAACATATTTGTGCTAGATTATTTATGAAAGACTTGACCAGCAAACCCGAACTATGTCAGAGTCCATGTGTTAGGGTGACTTTTCTTTCTGAGAGCGTCAATACTACTTGGGAGTTTCTAGAGGACGTAGCTGAGAAGACCAAGGAATGGGAAACCGCCACAGAGTCTAAGATCTAGGTGTACTAAGGGTGAGCTGCATTCTGTTTCTGATGTGAGTGACTTAGAGTCTAATATTGTGGTTTTAGAGAAAAAGCTGAAGGGGTTGCCTCCCCAGATTTCCTAGGTTTCTATAGTGTCATGTTCTCACTATTAGACCTTAGATCATTTATTAACTGAATGTCTTTATTTTTCTCACCAGGTATCAACTGGACAGGAGTACGCGAGAAAGGCCTTTCAAAGACCTAAGAATGACCTATTTTCCCCTTACTACAACCAAGGGTGGAGAAATCACCTTAAATTTTCTTGTAACAGTGGACTAATGCTGTGATCCCTAACTCCTAGCCTGGAGTGTTTCCTAAAAATAACCCCTAGCCCATTTCCCATCCGTCCAATTCTTTTTAGAGACTGACTTTTCTAGGTGTGTCTAATGCAGTTTGACCTCCACCTCTTGTAGCTCAAGCTTAACCTCGAGCTAGTTATACTGACATTGATAAAGCTTAGAGGAGAATTAATAATAACATGGAGAGAATGATTAACGCTAATATAGAAAAAACATCGAGAATGATGACTGAACAGCTTTTCCAATTAGTATTATCTTCTAGAGAGATAGGTACTTCTTCTAGTCAACCTGAGGTGAACCATAAGGGTCACGCCTCTTCTTCTTCCGGTGTTAACCCTAGTGAGCATATGAGAAAAGTAAATGCAGTTATATCTCTTAGATCCGGTCAAGAGACTGATAATCAAGTAGGAAATTCTAGCGAACCTTGCAAGTATCCTCACAGTTGCTTTCAAAATTTTTGTCCCTTGTTTTTTTTTCTCCCGAAATGGGTTCATATAGAAGGTAGGAGGATTTTACTGATAACGACCCCAGTGATTCTGCTAATCATCTACCTTTTGACTCATCTTCTGATAAGGAGAGCCTGAGGAGAAAGATTCTACTGATTATGTGAATCTCTCATCTCCTAAGGATTCGTGTTTGCCTCCTTCTATTGAAAACGTTCGTTAGCATTTACCTCAATTCCCTTACAGGCTGAAAAAGAATGATCAAGCCCATGTTGGTAAGATGCGAGGGATCTTCTCTGAAGTCAAAGTCAAAATTTCTCTATTTGTTGCTATTCAACAAATACCTCCACATGCTAGGCTTTTAAAGGATTTGTATACCACCAAAAGAGCCACTAGTGTCCCTAAGAAGGTTTTTTTAACCTCTAGTGTTGGTGCCATCATTTCTCACTAGATCCCAGTGAAGTATGAGTACCTCGGTTGCCCTCCTATTTCTATAGTCATAGGAGACCAACTTATTCATAGAGCTTTGCTTGATTTAGAGGCTAGTCTCAATTTGATACGCTCTACTGAATATGGGAGACTAGGGTTAGGTGAGCTAAAACGTACTAAGATGGTCATCTAACTAGCTGATAGATCAACCAGATTACCTAAGGGTCTAATTGAGGATGTGCTTATTAGAGTGAGTGAATTCATTTACCACATATACTTTGTTGTGATTGAAGCTGAGAAGATGGCTAACACTGCTAGTAATGTCCCTCTTATTCGAGGGGGTCCTTTCCTGGCCATTGCCAATGCCTTAATTTATAGAAATGAGATGATAAGACTTTCTTTTGATTACATGGCCTTGGAATTGAATATCTTTAATATGCAAAGACAACCTTCTGGTTTTCATGATATTTATTTTTTTTACTCTTAGACGGGTAGAAGATTTTGTATTTGACAATGATTTTAGTGACATGTTTACGGTTATGTATGAGTATTTTCTTATTGATGATGAACGTAAATATGAAGTGGTTGAATTTGATGACTTGTGCTGTACTATTGATTGCCTGCTTGCTAGTGCTTATGTATCTGTTCCCCCTCTTGTTTCTCTTGAATTGAATCTTGTTCCTGATTCTCCTACTCATTCCTAGGACCCAAAGATCTTTACCTGTCATACACATGTAGTTTCACTCTAAATCATGAATTCAAGACACCTTTCAAATCACTACGGTTAACTTAGAGAGTTTTATAACATATTAAAATAGTAAGGGCATCCCATAGGCATCCAATAGCGTCACATAGCATTATGTGAATAGCGACATCACACAAGGATAACACATAGGTTCTCAACAATGTCACACTTTGATATCAGGCGTGATCTACGAGGTTAGTCCATGCTTTAGTGTATATAGGGCATATCACTGGGGTATTGCAGGTGATCCTTCAAGCTATAATACGAAGCAATAGGAGTCATGTAATGCAAATAACATGCCCATGAACCACATCACGTTATACATCACACATGTTAGATTGGGCAACCCAACTCAACTGCATCCAATTTAAGCTCTAAACAGGCACCAAGAGGCTCATGCACTCAACAGTTCAATCACACAACCAGTCATGGGCCAATTCCTATAATGCATTAACGACCGCACAAAAAAGATATGGTGTCCACATTTATGATGACATGACCCCAAATGCTCTACCATGCTCCTTTCTTACACATGAGATGTGTGTATCTATAGAGGTGTTTCATGCAAATGTAGCTCTATTGTCATCTGGGCACGCATTACATACATCAGGTTCAACTAATCCAACTATAACGCGAGAAAATAGCATTAATGGGTTGCAAATGTTGATTCAAGAGCCTTGTTGTGTAACTAACTGCACAATTCGAATTGCTCTAACTAATATAGTCATATGTTTAACAAAATTCAAGCCAAGCAATCGCCGAAACTCATTTTGTTGGCATTTGATCACGAACACATCGATGACGACATGCAACAATCCTATCTATAGATGCTCTTGTGGTCTCACACAGCACTTGATACCATAATAAATCTTTAAGACATGCGGACCCACCTAGACGTATATATATGTGTGCAATCCCCCTTTGCAACCTGTGGTCAACGGTATGCCCTAAACCCCATCTAATTTTGGAAAGGTTGGTATCCAGTAGGCTAGGATTATTTGAGTATGGTTGACATTAATGGTCCTCTAGGTACACGTTGAGGTCTTATGAAGTACACCTATCCCACAGGTGATCATAGGAGACTTACCGTGGGTCGCCTACCTTTGTAGAGATTGTTTATTTTGTGTAATTCCAAAGTCTGCTAGGCTCATTGTCTCCTGCGCTTTCTAGTTGTATCAGGGCTCGTTCCAACCAAAACATTGTCACCCCATTCCCAAATGACAATTCGCATAATAGGAAGTAAGTAATGTACTGTTTAGGTAATAATGGCAAAGAAGGGAAACGACAGGCACATTCACACAATGTTCCCAAGATTCGACCACTACCGTTTAGTTTTTCAAGCATCCATATAAAAGTAATCCCTAATATACTCAGGGAATTTAGAATTCAAAAATGGANNNNATCATTTAATAGGATTATCAATCATAACAACTAATCTCTAATCATTCTTTTCCTAATCCATTACGATCCACTCAATTGATGTACATATCTTAGCACGTGCACGTTTATAAGCGTCATTCTGACATACATAAGGACACGTACATGTGGTCCTAAACTCATTCATCATCACTAACAGAAAGCTGATCTTTCGATGTGAAGTAAAACTTGACTCGACAGTTAGAACGACATTAACATCTCAAAATTTTGTGTTTCAAATGATGAAAAAATAGCTTATCCATCTTGAGTCTCTTTGTTTTTAAAAGGAGGATGGTTCAACTGCTTCTGGCTCTTTCCCTACCAACCACTGAGTGTGTCTGGTCACTCTATTATCGGGCCCGAGGAGCAAATCGTGCTTAAGGGCAAGAATGAGCTTGGAGTTAAAACATCCTCAGTTGTCTGAGTTCGAAGCACATGTAATCAAAACTTTTTATTCAAATCACCAGGGTGCATAAGCGAAATAACTTTGATTGAGCTAGCACTTAACTTATCCATGAGAATGAAGGTCACTTGGCCTGAACTCTAACAAATGGTTCATTTATTCAATTAATGAGCTCACTCAAGCCACACCTAACTAGCTAAACGCACTAGCATTCACATAAAACTGATCATTTCCTGGCTAAAAGCCTTACAATAAACTCCTGCAATAAACAGATGCATAAAGAACTCTAAAACAAGCTCAATGGATATGCGTCGGAGTTCAAGCTCAACGAGCAACTCGCTCAGGGTACATAAGACAATATAGTTCATTAATAATAGAGAGGTGAAAGATGTAACTCAACGGTTCACACAACTGGAGTACTGGGGTTTACATCCCAAAATATAGACAACTTCAGATAGAAAAACAATTGACAAATCAGATGGTTGGCTCACATGACCATACAGAGCGACTACTGAATCGAATGCGCTATATGAACTAGAATACTTGTTTACATGTATTTATAAACTATGAATACATTCTGTAACATCGTTAACCAGTAATAGAACTTCTATGTGGCACACTTGACACTCTTTTAAGCAAAGGTAAACGTCCGTTTCGGCATAACTGAATCGACTTCTACCTGTCACAAAGAAAACTTAAGGAAAAAGGAGAAAGAATAATGGTATGAGCAACTATACGCTCAGTGAGTATACCCCGACCCCTTAAAACCAAAACCGTTGTAGGCAGTAATACCTTTAATAGTCATGTATCACGTATTAACATATTACTATCATATTAGACAATCATAGTCCGCAAGGACGGATCATTACCCATAAACCGCATTCTAGGCACTCAAACTCATTTCTACGTCCCTGAATGAGCAAGTTTCTTTTCTAACAAGCACTTAAACACATTAGCAAGCAACGAGGGCTAAGCACAGAGCTTTCTTTCATAGGTTATGCACATTCAAAGCTTGAATGTTTGATTCATTACAGTGACATAGACATACCTTGCTTGAAATTTCATTCAAACACTCATTCATAATATAAGCACAGGATATGCATAGAGATCTTCCTGTCTTCTTTCTGAACTATAGAGAATTTTGTTAATTCCCAACTATAGGCTACGTGATATACTACGTGATTTATGCCTTGTCTATCCAATTCACTTATACGAGATGCCCAAACACGTGGGGTAGAGATTATGTGAAGAACTCTATTTCATAAAATATGCACATTTAAAATCATATGCTCGAAGCAACAAGGATAAGACCATGCTGTGCTTGGAATTGCATTCATACTATACTTAGAATCTTAATCACACAATATGCATAAGAATCTTTCTTTGTTTTTGTGAAACCAATTTACTTACCCTCTTGAGGCTCATAAAAACTCTTTTCTTAGCTTTTGAGGCTCATAAAAACTCTTTTCTTAGCCTCTTAAGGCTCATATTCTTTAAAAGAAATTTCTTTCATAACGGTCCTTAAATGACCCTTAAAAACTGTTCAAATCTTATTTGAACTGGCCTCTTAATGGCGCTTAAAACTTTCTTTCTTTCTGATATACTTAAAATTGCTAAAGGCCAACTGCTTTTCTTATTTACTATCAAAATACTCTTGGCATAAGATCTCATAGTGTGCTAATTTAAGGGAGATTGTCACTCACCCTATGTGAGGCTGTCACTCATGCAACAATTACTCTTGGGGTATAATATATTTGGACCATTATCCACGTCAGAGTCTTCTAGGGTTCCCACTTCTGGGTCTAGCTTCCTAGGCATTAGGGGTCCCATATACCGAGTATCTTCCCTAATCGTTTGTCTACTCAAGCACTAATCTTAGCCAATTTAAAACATATGGCCCTCACAGCTAATAAGTTTACTATCTCTTGCAGCGAAATCATTTATCATGCAATGCACTCCTTTTAAAATTCTTCAAGGATTCCCACACTCTTGCAGATCCACTCCTAACTAAAAACTGTATTTCTATACTTGAAAATAGGCTATCATTCGCTAATAGTTATGGCTACTATTATTTTAAACCATGAAAAACCTTCTTTTTCAAAATTTCACTCTCATACGCATAATCAAAGTTGATGACATGAAGGGTTGGGATTTATACGTAACTCATTCAAACACTTCATAATTTAACATAGCAGATTAAGCCGCATATAGCCTCGCAATCCACATGACTGCAGTAAATCACAACCCAGGTTCCCTCCTCAAACAACACAGACCACAAAGAACCTCAAAATTCTTATTAGTTCATCCTTAAGCCATCCAACTGCCAACTCGGTCTCATTTTCATAACCATAGCATAACATGCATAAAAATCACAATGAATGTGTAATAGTTGCATTTAAACTTACAGAGCATACAGGCATCATCCGACGGTGCGTTACAGCATATATAAATACATACACATATATATCAACATTGCATTAACTTGAAATAAGTACTTAACAAACTAAGATAAACTCACAAGGCATGAAACTAGCCTACATTTATAACTCGCAAATAGGAGGTAAGCATGCCAAGTTCATGTCATTTTCAAAGCGTGACTAACCAGCTTAACGTACATCATTTTAAGACATTCTTAAGTTGTTTCGAGAACATCTCCAAGCATGGATCAACTAATTCAACATACATCAATTTAAAGCACGTTAGGTTGCTTCGAGGGCTACTTTTAGACATGATCAAACTAACTTATCAAGTGACAATTCAAGGCGTGCTTAGGTTGTTTCGATGCTCACTTTTAAAGATGAATGTACTAACTTAACAAGTATCAATTCAGAACATGTTTAGGCCGTTTCCAAGGTTACTTTTAATCAACAACTAGCCAATTCAGCATGCATAAGTTTAGAGTATCGCTTACTCACATTATACCTAATTTACTGAACTTAACACCACAATTCGTCAAATTATAGGCTCGCTCTCTGTCTAACTAAGATGGTTATTTTAACCCATTTTAAGTAGCGTTTCAGACATAAAATTAGTTTAATTTTGTGTACTTTTAGGACAGCCTAGACATACATAATCTAAACTCAAATTCAGTCGTTCAAGGCATGCATAACAGGCATAAAAATCAGCGTAATTCTGGATATTTTTCAGACAATGTAAATGTACAAAAGCTAAGCTAGAATTTAATCGAACGGCGTATACACATTTTCAAAATTGAGATGCATTATCATTCAAGGCTAAAACATTTTCAAAATTACTAATATTTCGGAGGCGAGAAACACCCACTTGAATTCCAATCTAAGCACCCATTCTAAGGGCTTTTGGGACTGATTTGGACACTCAAGGATCCGAAAATCTGTTTCTTAGTTGGTGCCTAACACAAACCCAAATCAACCCCCCATTTTTTGTTTTGTCATTGCTTCTGTTGCTTCCTCAGGGGCACAAGATTCAAGCCTCGGTCACTGCTGTAGCACTCAACGTCAGCTACCAGTGGTACTGGCGATAGCGGCACTGCTTGGTGGTGCTGGCTAGGGTTTGGCTCCACATCTCGTTCCTTCCCTCTCTCCCTCGATCTCTCTCGTTGCTAGCCCTTGTTATTCTGGCTTCCGTTTTGGCAGGTCCCGTGCGAGCCGGGTGATGGCCGGCTGTCCGCTGGTGCGACGGTGCACTGTCTCCCTCCCCTCTCTCTTCCTCTCTTGGATGTGGGTATCGGGGCTTGGATTTCAGAACCCTCCCCCCTGCTTGCGTGCGTAGAGGAGAAGAGGAGGTGGACTTCGCCCCCCCTTGGTTTTATATATATATATTTTTGTTTCTTTTGTCTTCAAATGCTACTATAACAAGATTCCTAATCCCAAATTCGTTAATGCTCAGCCTAGGTTTAGGTCGAAGCGTTCTAAAACCAGCGCGCTAACAAAATTCGAGAAACAACTGAATAATTCGAATAATGATTTTGAAGGTATCAGTTCGTATCAGCTAAAGGATTTTTCAAATAATTACTGATAACAATAGCAATATAAATGGTGACAAAATATCCTTTTGAATAAAATTATTGCTCACATAGGCACACGAATAATAATTTAACTTATATATTTAATAGAAATACAAATTCTGTAAGTAACGTAGAAGGCAAGGCAGTCAACTTAACACAAAATAAAGAACGCGGGTCTTACATTCTTCCCCCCTAATATAATTTCGTTCTCGAAATTCTAAAGCTTACAGTCCAAGCAGACACAAGAAACAAACACACATCCTATGATCTACAATAGTGAAATTCCGAAAAAGGTTTCATTGAGCAATCCACTACATCATTTTAATTAAAAGACAAAGGGTTATG
>NCQV01080362.1:0-11003 GCA_002740545.1 Lophocereus schottii | reverse complement strand
ATCCTCTTTAAGCATCTACTCACTCTATTTAGGTGTCGAGGGCAAATCACATCGAAGAGGGGCAAATGAGTTGGCGGGGAAAACCATACTAAACTTGCTATTTTTTAAAAAGCAAAAGGAAAAAGACTTTAAATTGTCTAGACTCAGTTTGCATATTAAACAACCACTCTATCTATGTGCATATGCATCGAAATCTAAAAGTAGGGCAATTAGGTAGTAGCATCTCAAGGTCGTACACATGTAGTTTCACTCTGAATCATGAATTCAAGACACCTTTAGGATCACAATGGTTAACTCAGAGACTCTTACAACATATGAAAACGATAAGGGCATCCCATACGCATCCAGTAGCATCATATAGCATTATGTGAACAATGACATCACACAAGGATAACACATAGGTTCGCAACAACGTCGCACTTTGATATTAGGGATGATCTACAGGGTTAGTCCATGTTTCAGTGTATATAGGGCATGTCACTAGGGTATTGCATATGGTCATTCAAGCTATAATAGGAAGCAGTAGGAGTCATGTAATGCAAATAACACATCGATAAATCACATCACGCAATAAGTCACACATGTTAGACTGGCCACCCAACTCAATTGCATCCTATTCAAGCTCTAAGCAGGGACCGAGAGGATTTTCCAGTCAATAGTTTAGTCACACAACTAGTCATGACCTAATTCCTATAATGCATTAACGACCGCGCATAGTAGATGTAGGTGTCCATATTTACGATGACATGACCGTTAATGCTCTACCATGCTTTTTTGTTACACATGAGACACATATATCTATGGACGTGTTTCATGCAAATATAGCTTTATTGTCATCCAGTCACGCATTACATATATCGAGCTCAACTAATCCAGCTATAATACGAGAAAATATTATGGATGAGCTACAAATGATAATTCAACAGTCGTGTTGTGTAACTAACTACACAATTCGAATGGCTCTAACTAATACAATCATATGTTTAATCAAATTTAAGCCAAGCAATCGTCAAAACTCATTTTGTTGGCATTTGAACACAACCACATCGATGGTGACATACAACAGTCCTATCTATAGATACTCTTGCAGTCTCGTACGACACTTGATGCCATAATAAATCTTTAAGACATGCGGACCCATGGGTTGTCATACAGAAAGAACACCTAAATGCGTATATATGCGTGCAATCCGCCTTTGCAACCTATGGTCAACGGTATGCCCTAAACCCTGTCCAATTTAAGAAAGATTGGTATCCAGTGGGCCAGGATTGTTTGAGTATGGTTGACATTAATGGTCTTCTAGGCACACGTTAAGGTCTTATGAGGTACACCTATCCCACAGGTAGTTATGGTAGTCTTACCGTAGGTCGCCTACCTTAGTAGGGATCGTCTATTATGTACAATTCCAAAGTCTACTAGGTTCTTTCTCTCTTGTGCTTTCTAGGTGTATCAGGGCTCGTTCCAACCAAAACATTGTCACCCCATTCCTGAATGACAATTCGCATAATAGGAAGTGAGTAATGCACTGCTTAGGCAACAATGCAAAGAAGGGAAATGACAGGCACATTCACACAATGTTCCCAAGATTCGACCACTAGCATTTAGTTTTTCAAGCATGCATACAAAAGTAATCCCTAATATACTTAGGGAATTTAGAATTCGAAAATGGAAGCTATCATTTAACAGGATTATTAATCATAGCAACTAATCTCTAGTCATTCTTTTCCTAATCTATTATAATCCACTCCATTGACGTACACATCTTAGCATGTACACATTTATAAGCATCATTCTGACATACATAAGGGCACATACATGTGGTCCTAAACTCAGTCATTATCACTAACAGAAAGCGGATCCTTCGATGTGAGGTAAAACTCAACTCGATAGTCAGAATGGCATTAACATCTCAAAATTTGTGTTTCAAATGATGAAAAAATAGCTTATCTATTTCGAGTCTCTTTGTTTTTAAAAGGAAGATGGTTCAACTGCTTCTCGCTCTTTCCCTACTAACCACTGAGTGCATCTGCTCACTCTATTATTGGGCCCAAGAAGCAAATCGTACTTAAGGGCAAGAATGAGCTTGGAGTTAAAACATCCTCTGTTGTCTGAGTTTGCACCACATGTAATCAAAACTTTTGATTCAAATCGCCAAGGTGTATAAGAGAAACAACATTGATTGAGCTAACACTTAACTTATCTGCAAGAACACAAGTCACTTGGCCTAAACTCTAACAAATGGTTCATTCATTCAGTTAATGAGCTCGCTCAAGCCACACCTAACTAGCTAAATGAACTAGCATTCACATAAAACTCACATTTGCACAGACAAAGGGGCATAATCACATTATCATAAACGCATTCCTAGATAACTCTATAAAATGCAAGACTCAGATCAGGGCCTGTGGTCATATGACCTTGCCTTGATACCATCTTATAACACCCCTAGCTCCTACGGCTAAGAGCATTATGTTTTTCTCAAATCCTGCTTAATTTGTGGGGTTAAATGGATAGAGTTTCCCCTAAAAATTAACCATTTTCATGCCAAAAGCCTTACAATAAACTCCTGCAATCAACGGATGCATAAAGAACTCTAAAATAAGCTCAACGGCTATACGCCAGAGTTCATAACTCATCGAGCAACTCGCAACTCGCTCAGGGTACATCAAACAATATAGTTTATTAATAAAAGAGAAGTGAAAGATACAACTCAACGGTTCACACAACTGGAGCACTGCGGTTTACATCCCAAAATATAGACAACTTCAGATAGAAAGACAACTGACAAATCAGATGGTTGGCTCACATGACCATGCAGAGCGACTCCTAAATCGAATGCACTATATGAACTAGAATACTTGTTTACATACATTTACAAACTAAGAATACATTGTACAACATCGTTAACTAGTAATACCACTTCTATGTGGCATACTTGACACTCTTTTAAGCAAAGGCAAACTTTCGTTTCAGAATAGCTGGATTGACTTCTCCATGTCACAAAGAAAACCTAGGGAAAATGGGTAAAGACTAATGGGATGTAATACATTTAATAGTCACATATCACGTATTAACATATTACTATCATATTAGGTAATCATAGTCCCCAAGGACGGATCATTACCCATAAACCTCCTTCTAGCCACTCAAACTCATTTCTATGTCCTTGAATGAGCAAGTTTCTTTACTACCAAGCACTTAAACACATTAGCAAGCAACGATTGCTAAGCACAGAGCTTTCTTTCGTAGGTTATGCACATTCAAAGCTTGAATGTTTGATTCATTGTAGGGACATAGCTATGCCTTGCTTGAAATTTCATTCAAACACTCATTCATAAAATAAGCATAGGATATGCATAGAGATCTTCCTGTTTTCTTTATGAACTACAGGGAATTCCATTAATTCCCAACTATAGGCTACGTGATATAATACCTGATTTATGCCTTGTCTATCCAACTCACTTATACGAGATGCTCAAACACATGGAGTAGAGATTATGCAAGGAACTTTATTTCATAAAATATGCACATTTAAACTCATATGCTCGATGCATTACAAGGATAAGACCACGCTGTACTTGGAATTGCATTCATACTATACTTCGAATCTTAATCACATGATATGCACAAGAATCCTTCTTTCTATTTCTGAAAACACTTCAGTTAGCCTCCTGAAGCTCATAAAAACTCTTTTCTTAGCTTTTGAGGCTCATAAAAACTCTTTTCTTAGCCTCTTGAGGCTCATATTCTTTAATAGGAATCTCTTTCATAACGATCCTCGAATGACCCTTAAAAATTGTTCGAATCTTTTTCGAACTGGCTCTTAGTGGCCCTTAAAACTTTCTTTCTTTCTGATATACTTAAAATTGCGAAAGGCCAATTGCTTTTCTTATTTACTATGAAAATACTCTTGGCATAAGATCTCATAGTGTGCTAATTTAAGGGAGATTGTCACTCACCCTATGTGAGGCTGTCACTCATGCATCAATTATCCCTGGGGTATAACATATTTAGACTATTATTCTCGTCAGAGTCTTCTAAGGTTCCTACTTCTCAGTCTAGCTCCCTAGGCATTAGGGGTCCTATATACCGGGTGCCCTTCCTAATTCTTTGTCCACTCAAGCACTAATCTTAGCCAATTTAAAACATATGGCCCTAGCAGCTAATAAGTTTGCAGTCTCTTGTAACGAAATCATTTATCATAAAATGCACTTCTTTTAAAATTATTCGGAGATTCCCCTGTTATTGTAGGTTCACTCCCAACTAAAAACTCTATTTGTATAGTTAAAAATTGGCCATTATTCGCTAATAGTTATGGCTACTATTATTTAAAACCACGAAAAACCTTCCTTTTCAAAATTTCACCCTCACACGCTTAATAAAACTTGATGACATGAAGGGGAGGGATTTACACGTAACACATTCAAACACTTCACAATTCCACTTAGTAGATTAAGCCGCACATGGCCTCATAATCCACATGATTGTGGTAAATCACAACCCAGGCTCCCTCCTCACACAACACCGGGCCCAAAGAACCTCAAAATTCTCATTAGTTCATCCTTAAGCCATCCAATTACCAACTCGGTTTCATTTCCATAACCATAGCATAACATTCATAAAAATCACAAGGAATGTGTAATAACGACAATTAAACTTACTGAGCAAGCAGCTATCATCCGACGTTGCGTTAAAGCATATATAAACACGTACACATATATATCTATGTTGTATTAACTTGAAATAAGTACTGAACAAACTGACATAAACTCACAAGGCATAAAACTACCCTACATGCATAACTTGCAAATAGGAGTTAAGCATGCCAAGTTCATGTCAATTTCAAAGCGTGACTAACCAGGTTAACATATATTGTTTTAAGACATTCTTAGGTTGTTTCTAGAACATCTCTAAGCATGGATAAACTAATTCAGCATACATCAATTTAAAGCACGCTAGGTTGCTTCGAGGGCTACTTTTAAACATGATCAAACTAACTTATCAAGTGACAATTCAAAGCGTGCTCAGGTTGTTTTAAAGCTCACTTTTAAACATGACTGAGCTAACTTAACAAGTATCGATTCAGAACATGTTTAGGTCATTTCTAAGGTTACTTTTAATCAAGAGCTAACCAATTCGACATGCATTAGTTTAGAGTAGCGCTTACTCACATAATACCTAATTTGCTAAACTTAACATGATAATTCATCAAATTACAGGCACGCTCTCTGTCCAACCAAGATGGTTGTTATGACCCATTTTAGGTAGTATTTTAGACACAAAATTGGTTTACTTCTGAGCAGTTTTAGGATAGCCTAAATATACATAATCTAAACTTGAATTCAGTCGTTCAAGGTATGCATAACAGGCATAAAAAATCAACGTAATTTTGATAATTTTTAGACAACTTAAACATGCAGAATCTAAGCTTGAATTCAATCGAATAGAGCATGCACAATTACTCTTTGCACTTTCAGCAAACGTAACTAATCCTAAACTGACATGCAACATCATTTAAGGCTAAAACATTTTCGAAATTACTAATATTTAGGAGGAGAGAAATACCCACCTGTATTCCAACTTAAGGACCCATTCTAAGGGCTTTTGGGACTGATTTGGACACTAAAGGACCCGAAAATTTCTTTCTTGATTGCTGCCCAACACAAACCCGAATCAACCCCTCTTTTTTGCTGTTGTCATTGCTGCCATTGCTTCCTCAAAGCCACCAGATTCAAGCCCCAGTCATCACTGTTGTACTCAACGTCAGCCACCGGTGGTAGTGGTGGTTGCGACGCTACTCGATGGTGGTGGCCAGGGTTTGGCTCCGCATCTCGCTCCTTTGCTCTTTCACTCAATCTCTCTCTTTGCTCATTATTGTTATTCTGGGTTTGGTTTTGGCAGCTCCCGCGCGAGATGGGCGATGGCGGCGCACTGTCGCCCTCCCCTTCTCTCTTTCTTTCTCTCCTGGCTGTGGGTATCGGGACTGGGGTTTTAGAACCCTCCCCCCTGCTCGCGTGCGCAGAGGAGAAGAAGAAGGGGGCTTCAGCCCCCTCTTTGTTTTTATGTATATATATATTTTTGTTTCTTTTGTGTTCAAATGCTACTATAACTAGATTCCCGATCCCAAATTCGTTAACACTCAGCCTAGGCTTGGGTTGAAACGTTCTAAAATTGGCGCCCTAACTAAATTCAAAAAACGACTAAATAATTCGAATAACGATTTAGGATCACTACAATTAACGTAGATACTTTTATAGCACATTAAAATAGTAGGGGCATCCCATAGGCATCCAATAGCATCACATAGCATTATGTGAATAGCGAAACCACACAAGGATAACACATAGGTTCTCAACAATGTCACACTTTGATATCAGGCATGATCTACGAGGTTAGTCCATGTTTCAGTGTGTATAGGGCATGTCACTGGGGTGTTGCATGCGATCATTCAAGCTATAATAGGAAGCAATAGGAGTCATGTAATGCAAGTAACACGCCCATAAATCACATCACATTATAACTCACACATGTTAGACTAGGCAACCCAATTCAACTGCATCCTATTCAAGCTCTAAACAGGCACTAAGAGGCTCATGCACTCAACAGTTCATTCACACAACCAGTCGTGACGCAAGTCCTATAATGTATTAATGACCGCGCATAATAGATATAGGTGTGCATATTTATGATGACATGACCCTAAATGCTCCACCATGCTACTTTCTTACACATAAGATGTATGTATCTGTAGACGTGTTTCATGCAAGTGTAGCTCTATTATCATCTGGGCATGCATTGCATACATCAGGTTCAAGACAAGCAATCGCAGAAACTCATTTTGTTGGCATTTGATCACAAACACATCGATGGCCACATACAATTGTCCTATCTATTAATACTCTTGTGGTCTCACATAGCACTTGGCGCCATAATAAATCTTTAAGGCATGGAGAGCCATGGGTTGTCACTTATAAAGAACACCTAGACGTGTATATATGTGTGCAATCCCCCTTTGGAACCTGTAGCCAACATTATGGTTGACATTAATGGTCTTCTAGGTGCACGTTGAGGTCTTTTGTGGTACGCCTATCTCACAGGTGATCATAGAAGTCTTACCGTAGGTTCCCTACTTTAGTAGGGATCGTTTCTGATGTACAATTCCAAAGTTTGCTAGGTTCTTTCTCTATTGCACTTTGTAAGTGTATCAGGGCTCGTTCCAACCAAAACACTGTCACCCCATTCCTGAATGACAATTTGTATAATAGGAAGTAGGTAATGCACTGTTTAGGCAACAACGGCAAAGGAGGGAAACAGTAGCACATTCACACAATGTTCCCGGGATTCAACTACTGGCATTTATTTTTTCAAGAGTGCATACAAAAGAAATCCCTAATATACGTAGGGAATTCAGAGTTCGAAAATGGAAGGTGTTATTTAATAGGATTATCAGTCATAGCAACTAATCTCTAGTCATTCTTTTCTTAATCCATTACGAATGACTCCATTGATGTACACATCTTAGCACGTATACATTTATAAGCATCATTTAAACACACATAAGGACACATACTTGTGGTCCTAAACTTACTTGTCATCACTAACAGAATGCTTATCCTTCGCTGTGAGTAAAACTCGACTCGACAGTTAGAACGACATTAACATCATAAAATTTTGAGTTTCAAATGATGAAAAAATAGCTTATCTATTTCGAGTCTCTTTGTTTTTAATAGGAGGATGGTTCAACTTCTTCTAGCTCTTTCACTACCAACCATTGAATGCGTCTGCTCACTCTATTATCAGGCCCAGGAGGAAATCATACTTAAGGGGTAAGAATGAGCTTGGAGTTAAAACATGCTCTGTTGTCTGAGTTCGAACGATGTGTGCACATAATTTTTGATTCAAATCACCAAGGAGTATAAGTGAAGCAACTTTGATTGAGCTAAAACTTAACTTATCCACAAGAACACAAGTCACTCGACTGAAACTCTAACAAGTGGTTTATCCATTCAATTGTTGAGCTCACTCAAGCCGCACCTAACTAGCTAAATGCGCTAGCATTCACATAAAACTCACATTTACACACATGAAGGGGCGTAATCACATCATCGTGAATGCATTCTTGGATAACTATATGAAATGCAAGACTCAAGTCGTAGGACCTTGCTCTAATACCATCTTGTAACACCCCCCACCCCTAGGGCTGGGAGCATTACGTTTTTCTCAAATCCTACTTAATTTTCAGGGTAAAACGGACAGAGTTTTCCCTAAAAACTGACTATTTTCAGGCTAAAAGCTTTACAATAAACTCTTGCAATCAACAGAAGTGTAAAGAACTATAAACAAGCTCAGCAGCTCTATACTGGAGTTCATACCTTAACGAGCAACTCACTCAGAGTACATCAAACGATATAGTTCATTAATAAAAGAGAAGTGAAAGATACAACTCAATGTTTCACACAATCGGAGTACTGGAATTTAAATCCCAAGATATAGACAACATCAAATAGAAAGACAACTAACAAATCAGATGGTTAGCTCACATGACTGTACAGAGCAACTCCTAAACGGAATACACTACGTGAACTAGAGTACTTATTTACATACATTTACAATCTAGGAATACATTCTATAACATCGTTAACCAATAAGATCACTTCTGTATGGTAGACTTGACTCTCCTTTAAGGAAGGGTGAAGTTCTGTTTCGGCATTACTTAAATGACTTCTACCTATCACAAAGAAAACCTGGGGAAAAAGGGAGAAAGAGTAATGGGATGAGCAACCACAAGCTCAATGTGTATTCCCCGACCCCTTAAAACCAAAACTATTGCAGGCAGTAATACCTTTGATAGTGACATATCATGTATTAATGTGTTACTATCATATTAGGCAAGCATAGTGCCCAAGGACAGATCATTACCCGTAAAGCTCATTCTAGCCACTCAAACTCACTTCAAGGTCCTTGAATGAGCAAGTTTCTTTACTAACAAGCACTTAAACACATAAGCAAACAACGAGAGCTAAGCACAGAACTTTCTTTCATAGGTTATGCACATTTAAAGCTTGAATGTTTGATTCATTGTAGTGACATAGCCATGCCTTACTTGAAATTTCATTCAAACACTCATTCATAAAATAAGTATAGGATATGCACAGAGATCTTCCTTTCTTCTTTCTGAATGACAGAGAATTTTGTTAATTCCTAACTATATAGACTGTGTGATATAATACGTGATTTATGCCTTGTCTATCTAATTCATTATACGAGATGCTCAAACACATGGAGCAGAGATTATGCAAGGACTTGTTTTCATAAAATATGCATATTCAAACGCGTATGCTTGATGCATTACAAGTATAAGACCATGCTGTACTTGGAATTTGATTCATACTATACTTAGAATCTTAATGACATGATATGCACAAGAATCTTTCTTTCTTTTTCTGAAAACACTTTACTTAGCCTCTTGAGGCTCATAAAAACTCTTTTCTTAGTCTTTTGAGGCTCATAAAAACTCTTTTCTGAGCCTCTTGGGGATCATATTCTTTATAAGGAACCTCGTTCATTATGGTCCTCTAATGACCCTTAAAAACTGTTCGAGTCTGATATGAACTGGCCTCATAATGGCCCTTAAAATTTTTTTCTTTTTGATATACTTAAAATTACAAAACACCAACTGGTTTTCTTGCATCCTATGAAATACTCTTAGCATAAGATCTGATAATGTGCTAATGTAAGGGAGATCGTCACTCGCCCTAAGTGAGGCCGTCAGTTATGCATCAATTATCCCTAGGGTATAATGTATTTGGACCATTACTCTCATCAAAGTCGTCTAGGGTTCCCACTTCTGGGTTTCGCTCCCTAGACATTAGGGTTCTTGTATACTGGGTATCCTCCCTAATCGTTTGTCCACTCAAACACTAATCTTAGCCAATTTAAAATGCATGGCCCCAATGGTTAATAAGTTTGCTGTCTCTTGCAGTTAAATCATTTATCATGTAGCACACTCCTTTTAAAATTCTTTACGGATTCCCTTGTTCCTGCAAGTTCACTCCCAAGTAAAAACTGTGTTCGTATAGTTAAAAATAGGCCATCATTCACTAATCGTTATGGCTACTATTATTTGAAACCACGAAAAATCTTCTTTTTTAAAATTTTACCTTCACACGCATAATCAAACTTGATGACATGAAGGGGAGGGATTTACACGTAACACATTCAAACACTTCATAATTCAACTCAGCAGATTAAGGCATGCATGGCCTCGCAATCCACACGATTGTGGTAAATCACAACCCAGGCTCCCTCCTCACATAACACCGACTGCAAAGAACTTCAAAATTCTCATTAATTCATCCTTAGGCCATAGCATAACATTCATAAAAATCACAAGGAATGTGTAATAGTAGCATTTAAACTTACTGAGCCAGCAGCCATCATTCGTCGTTGCTTTATAGCATATATAAACACATACACATATATATCTTGTTGAGATATTTAGTTTTGATAATGACAAATCCAAGTATACAAATCTATCCAAGTATTGTTGCTCCAAACATGATCTCCAAACAGGCCTAACTGGTGTTTCACTACTAGAAAGTGGACCAAATTTCGACCCTTTTACGCCGACCCTTATGAAATGAGTCAGTATTTATTTTCCCGCAAATGAGACATCTCGACCCTTTTTATAGTTGAGATGCACCTCGTCTGATAAAAGGATCGAGAATTTACATAGAAAGCAGCGCCCAAAATGAAAAAAGACCCCAAACGCGGGCTTGAGGAATGCAAAAATTAAACCGCTCTCATTCTCACCCGAACAGAGTAAAATCCCTAGCTAGGCGCTGGCTCGCGACCGAAGTCAGTCACTCAATCTGCTGCTCGAATTCGCCACACCCATGCTCGGTTTTGCTTGAATTCGCCGGAATCCACCAGAATCGTCACTCTCAATTTGTCATCTAACTCGATTTTCCTTTTCCGGCCGGTAAGTCGCTGAAATTCAACCC
>NCQV01080354.1:17317-28941 GCA_002740545.1 Lophocereus schottii | reverse complement strand
ATATATGTGTGTGTGTGTGGGTGTGGGTGGGTGTGTTTATATCGAGGGGGTTCAACAGTGTTTGTTCTCTGCTAAGTATGCGGCTTGGTAAGATCCATTTGTTTTCGCTTTTGTAGGATTGAGTAAGTTCGTATGTTGTTGATGGCAAAGCTGATTACATGGATGCGAGGGCTACTTTATGCAAATCAGATTTGGTAAATTGTTACGTTGCTTTTCATGTGCTCATGTTCGATGTGGCCTTGTAAATTTGTATGTGTTTTTTTTGATATGTAGCTTTGTTTTTTACATTTGTAATGGAGAAGGGTACATGTTAGTTAAGGCTGTTGACCTTTAGTCATCAGAACCACCTTTCCTTTCCATGTGTAGGTTTTTAATGCCGATTTGAAGTGTTATAGAACTTTGTTTGTGGTTCCTGTTGGTATGTCACTCATAGAGACTTTATTATTATGCTTACTAAGTGTGGCTTTGCTCATGTTAAGTACTTCGAGTGAGTGGTTCATGGAGGAAGCATTAAAGGTCTTTTATCATTAAACTTTTATAGGTGGCATTAACTTGATTAAATTTTATCAGATGACAAGACAAATGAAATCAAACAAATTTTTTCTTTAGTAAGAAAAAATTATGATAGCATGAACTTAATTGTAAGCTTTTTAAAATTAAACCTAGTCCTAAGTGGTATGAGATTGTCTAAGGAGTCTTGGCGATTTAGTGCTCCTCTAATGGGAGGACAGTGTTACAACAATCTTTTGAAAATAGGTATCACTTTCTTCCTTAAGCCATTAAGGAGATACATTAAAGACATTATATGTAATGGAAGTTGGAACTTCTAAATCAACGTGTTTCGTCAATATCTAACTTGATGTTTGAATCCTCTATCATCATGAATTTCACCTGCTTCTGTGGTGTTGGGGAACAATTCTGATGGCTTCCTCGATTCATAGCTAGTAAGCATAATGGAGAACTGGGCCTTCTATCTCTTGAGGACACTATTACATCACCTGGTGATTTTGCAAGAGAAAATAGAGGTTCGGGTTCGGGTTTGAGATGTTTTTGAGAAAGAATGAGGGTTAAAGGTGAAATGAATGTGGGAAGTTGAGTGTCGTGTGAATGAGAAGGTTAGTGAGTAAAATGGCTTAGACTTGAAAAAAAAAGGGGGGGACAATTTTTCAGCTAAAACAATTGACATATGTGTAAGGTTGGTAGAAGGAACAATCCCAAAAACAGGGGGAAATATTTAAAAAAAGATTTTAAAATCAAACTTTTGGAAAGATTAAACATTAATTTTCAAAAATCACTAAGAAAGTCCACATAGGTAGCCAGAGATCATTAATTCATCTCCACCACAAAAATTTTGCCCCTTTGATTTAGTAAAAACTTAACTTCAATGTCCATGAAATAGTTCAAGATGATGAAGTCAACTCCATTAGATGACTTATATCACAAAAAATGTCAAAGGAAATTTATACCCTTCAATTCATGCAATTTGATTCATTATAACAAATTCTCTTCTTATAAAACAAAGTTGGTTTTCACCCAGTTGCTTAATAAAAATATCTACTAATTGCATACTACTAGGTACAAAGTGTTGAATGACATCAAATTTTTCAACATACAATATTAACTTTCTTCAATAAGCCTTACTTTAATATGCTTTGTCCTTGAGTGTTGTACTAGATTCTTACTGATATTGATGGCACTCTAGTTATCACATATAATAGGAACTGTCTTGCAATCCAATTCAAGGTTCTTGAGCTATTGGCCGATCCATTGTATTTAAGCACATCATGAAACTATATATTTAGCTTCAATAATGAACCTGACCACTGAGTCATGCTTCTTAGAGTCATAGAGTGCCATGAATCTAAGGGTTGTCTAAAGAAATGTCAAGAATGTGAAGTACTCTATCTGTCAATATTGTAACTTGGATACTCAGCATCAGAGTGCCCTATATGCTCAAACCCTCTTGGATACCATAGATTAAGGTTCTTAGTTCCAGCAAGATATTTGAATAATCCGTTCATAGCCTTGAGGTATAATTCCTTGGGGTCGATGCACAGCTAGCAGCAGAGTACCCTACAAGTTTAAAGTCATGACCTCCTAGATGCCACATAATAAGGTCATTGATTCCAACAAGATATTTGAATACTTTTTTTATAACCTTGAATGTGATTCCTTAGATGTTGATTGAAATCTTGCATATAAGCAAACACTAAATATAATGTCAAGTGTACTTGTACT
Source organism: Lophocereus schottii (assembly GCA_002740545.1). Lineage (NCBI taxonomy): Eukaryota > Viridiplantae > Streptophyta > Magnoliopsida > Caryophyllales > Cactaceae > Lophocereus > Lophocereus schottii. The sequence goes on along the minus strand of NCQV01080354.1, from coordinate 26,703 downwards.
TAAGTACAATAGTGATCCAATTATACCTTTGTATGCCTTTCTAGGACTAGCTTACCACTTATATCCATGTTAAATTTACAGTTTTAGGCCATTGGAATTTCGACATAATTTGAACTATTAGGGCCATATTTCTTTAGAAGTTCCTTGACATACTTTTCTTGATCGCTGAAGATGCCATCTTAACATTGCTTGATTAGCAATCCAATGAAGAAATTCAACTTTCTCGGCATGCTCATCTTAAATTCTTTGCTTATTANTTTTGAAAAATTCTTCACATAACGATTCGTTAGTATCACCAAAGCAATACTCAACACATATTTGTGAACGCAAGAAATGTTTCTCCTGTATCTTAATAAATAAAGTTTCATTGCTTTCACCCTATTTAAAATCATTTTTGGAGTGAAAATGTTCTAAGTTTTTCGTACCATGCTCTAGGAGCCTGATTTACTCTATAAAAAAAGCCATCAATTGGTAACGGAGGGAGTTCTTACACCTAAGTCAATATCTCATATAAATTTGTTCAAAAGATGATGCGCAAGAAATTATATCATGTCCTGGGTTGTTGAAGGCTCTGATAAGTGCTTGCTTCTTTTCTAGCTTTAGAGTCATTAATGCTCTTAGCTTCAAGGGCCTTGACTGTATCTTAAGGTTGGTTCGAGGTTCCCCAAGGTAGATGTCAAATATTATTCATAGGGAGTAGAGGCAAATTTGGCATCACTTGGGACAATGTTAAAATGAAATCACTTATTAACCAATATATCACAATTCCAAAATAAGAAGAGTAATAATTAAGGCCCTATTCTATTTGACTTATTTTTTTAAAGAATAAGTTCAGGTAAGATCAGTTCAAAATAGGTTCAAAACAAGTTCAATAAATAAGCTTAGAATAAGCTAAGAATATGTTTGGCAAATAAGCGCAGAATAAGTTCAGTATAAGTTCTGTTCAGAATAAGTTTAGCAAATAAGTTTAGAATAAGTTTACAACGAGTTCAGCAAATATGTTCAAAATAAGTTTAACAAACAACTTTAGAACAAGGTTAGATAAGTTCAATTGAGAATACTTTTAGAAAAAATAAGTCATGCCAATACGCCTAACTAAACATGATAAAAACATCTAATTAACTCAATAAAGCCTTATTTCTACTCTTAGCATGAGTAATCAAATTGATCAGAACAAAAACATAATCAACAAAAGCAAATCGACACGTAACATAGACCATCAAACTAAGACATGGAAAAACTAAATCAACTAGAAAGAAATAGACTTAAGCTAGAAAGGGAATAGGAAGAAGATAAAATTACCTCAAAAGCTTAAATCTAACAATTTTAATGGACGCTCAAAATTGGAGTAGGAGGATAGAATTTATGGCATGACTTCCTTTTATTTTCAGTAATCAAATCAGGTAACTCTAATCTAACCTATAATTAAACTGTAAACTCAAACTTTAAACATGGGTTTTCAGACCCTGAAATGGTAGAGAGAAAGAATGAGGTAGAAATTTACACGTTTTAAAGAAGAAATTAAGAGATTGAGACTAGAAAAAGAAGCAGGAGCAAGACAAATAATAAAAAGGATAAACTTTGAACATTAAATAACCAAAAGCAAGTAGATCTAAACACCAAAAGATCAACCCCAAAGCAAAATGCTAATGTAAATTACACGTAATTAAAGGTAGGGAAGAAAAAGAAAGAGCAATTTGTAAGAAATTTAAAAATTGATTAACTTTAAATGTGGCTACAACAAGTAAATCTTCACTTATCAACTTACAACAACTCTAAGCTATGCCCAAAACTTAGTTAAGACTAACTTTAATAGCTCTTAAGACTAACTTTATTAGCTAAACACAAAAAGAAGGATATTTATAGGCCCCAAAACTATGAAAGTTGGAAGATAGGACTAGGTAACTCGAGCTGGCCATGCCATTTTTCTAGAAATGGGCTATAGTAAAAGAAGAAGGGCCACCCAGGTGGGCCGTGCCACCCCACTGTTCTTTTGTTCTTGCTTGCTTCGTTCAAAGCTTTTATGTTTGGTTAACCCAGTCGTGCATTAAGGTTATCCCATGTCATCTTTCAAGTTAACCTAAGTTCTTATTCCTATTTTGTTTTGCATATTTTGCTCCTACTGTCCACCATTTATGCCATCTTCTTTCATACGTAAAATCAAGAAAGTACTGATAAACACCTTAATTTAACATTTATTATAAGCTAAAATCTAGGTAAAAGGAAATACCTTGCACTAAGATTTCAGTTATCCTTGAGATAAACTAAATAAAATGACTGAAAATCTAACTTACTTTCATAGAAATCATGGTTATTTTTAGCGCATTCAGCAAGTCCTTTATACACATTTGTCTCCCGAATGAGCGAGTGAGGTCGCGTAAGAGTTTGTAGGAGACGCACCTATTAAATCACTGAAATCTATTCATATTTTCCAAAGATAAGATATATACATACCAAAAGAGAAATATGAGCATATCAATCAATTTAATCACCATAACAACCTGGCCACTAAATTGTATGTAAGCAAAACACACATCCAAGAGACACCTAGGCTATGAATGGGACCTTGACTCTCATTTTTCACACTACACCACACCAATACATGACATGTGCACCTTAGTGCTCGGTGAAAAGTGTATTAGCTCTCAATAGTAGGTTAAAACCAGGTCCATGGTCATCTTTACATGGTTAATGGACTTTCGTTTATGTGGTTATCAAGCTCACCTCTCTTTTCTTAACACTTGCACTCTCGCTATCTCTGTCTTAGGCTCAGTCTCTCTCTCTCTTTTTGTCTGTCTGTCTGTCTGTCTGTCTCTCTCTCTCTCTCCCCCTCTCTCACACACACTCTCTCCCTAGTCATTATTAACCTTTTATGCTACTTAGCGTAGGTGGATAGCACTTGGCTTATTAGACCTTGAGCATTGGAGGAATAATTTAGCACATATTTGGGGTTCTTTCCTAACTATGGGTTTCAATTTGATGGGTATGACGCTTATTTATGCCTAAATAGAGGTAGCAAAATCAAGCACCATTTTGTTTGCTTTCTTCATTTTTTGTTTTTGTTTTTTTTTGGGGAAAAGTGTGTGAAGCTAGATTGCTAGGTAAGAAAAGCATCCTTAAACTCAAGCTTTAAAAATCTAACAATAAGGCCATTGGTCAAATTTACAAGATATTTACTATTCTTCCTTGTATTACTAACTACTCTATTGTTTCTAAAATAGGCATTTGTTGGAAGCTGTCTCTAATTAGCTGTTGAATAATATCTTGCTACTGGTCGACTCAATGGTTTAGAAAAAAATAATTCATGAAATAAGACATTTCTTATAAAATCCAATTCCAAGGATGTGACGTAATAGTTTTCCAAGCATGGTGTAGGCACAAAAATCTACATATGAGATGGGGTTATTGTAAATGACTGAGAACTACATTATATACAAAGTGTTCCATCATGGACACTCTACCAATATAACCTCACAATCAAGCAGCTAGAGATTGAAGACTAACAAAACGGCATAACATTCCCAAAACAAAGCAAAATTCGCCCAAAAAATAGAACGTTTCACAAAAATTGAAAATTTTTCACAAAAATATATACATGGGCTTCCTCACCTACACACCAAAACTTCCCAATGTCCCGTTGTGCATCAAGGAGTCACAACACCAGCAGTCAACCCAACATCCATAGAAAGGTCTCTATACAATCAACTACCTTGGTTCCTTTGTTGTATAGTCTTATGCTTTGCTTTAAAGTGAGCATCCAACAAAGATACCTTCATTGCTTCTTGCATTAAACTTTTTAGTGTTATCCTTTTCATTATTATAGATAAAACACATTAATCCAAAGGCTCTAAATATGATTTACCCATTTTCCTTTGAATAAATCATTAGGAATTCCTTCAAGATATGTCTAATTATGAATTTGTTGAGAACATAGTCGGCAGCATTCACAACCTTAGTCCTGAAACACTCTATATCATTTCAAGTAGCATTGGTTAAGCCATGTCCTCTGAGCTTATCCTCTTTTTTTAATTAACACAGTTCGTTGTGTAGTCATTAGGGGTTAGAAGTTGTATAACATTTCACGTTGATCTTTTAATTAAATAAATGCACCTTTGAATTTAGTTCTATGAAATGAAGGCCAATATTGACAGTCATTGAGTATTCTGCACTTGTTTGCAATGCTTAAATACACTGCACAAGCATCAGTTTCATCTTTCAATAAGAATACCTGCCTAAATCTAGAATACCCAAAAGTATGACATAAACTTCCTTGTTGACACAAAGAATTTTTAATCTAATAGGATCACACAAATCCATATGTAATACTTCAAGGGTCCTAAAAGTTAAAACTATTTCTAGATGTTTAAGTAAGGCTCCAATTTGCTTGCCTCTACGTGTGCGCTACAAATTTGGTCTTCATTAAATTTATTTGTGAGGAGCCCTTACTAAATTATGCATACTAGCATGACCTAATTTTTAGGCCACCATGCATCATCATCAACGACTTTAAAACATGTAAGATGCTTGGAATAAACATGCTACGAATTGGTATTATGCACATTGCAGTCATAAAAGTTTTTCTAGTTTCAAGGTTAGAGACTTATATTGAGTGGAGCATAATATAACTTTATTTGTTTTATCATGGAATTAAGACATGCTAAGTAAATTAAATCTACAACCATCAACCAAGTGAATATTCTTAATTATGTTAGAAGAACTTTTACTAACTTTTCCAACTCTAATAATTCTTCCATTTTTTTTTTATGTCTAAAGGTTAATTTGCCTCTATTAGTTTCTTTAGGTTCGGTGAACATTAAAGTAGCCCGAGTAATAAGCCTTAAGCATCTTTTATTGAAGTATCATAAATTAGTGTTTGACTTAAAGCATACCCGCAAAACAAACGTTAAACCTTTCTATTTGCACTGACTAGAAATTTGGGTGCACAATTTGCTCCAACATTCAAGGGTTTATCACTTTCGATATGTCAACTTAAACAATTCTAAAGGTACTACCATTACGAATTTTGGAATGTACAAGTTTCTCTGCCATCATTGCTAGTTAGAGTTATTATGGTATCGTTCATCATCCCTAAATGATGAGAGTACTTTTGACAATGCTTTCTAGGTTGCCTTGAGTTGTTAATGTGATTTCTACTTAGCGTAGAAGTTTTGGTATAATTTTTGCTTATTGCTAAGATCATATCCAAGACATTCTCAGTAAAAGGATACACTTTAAAATCCATACAACCTAAGTGTTCTTGTACCTATGTGTGTTTCAAAGAGGTTTTTTAAAAATCATTGCACTGGGTTTTCGATTTTGTAATTTTGTCTTTAGCCTCATGACGCCTGTCATCCAATTCAATATTTGTTTTCATTTCTCATCTTTTGTGATCCTTTTTTCAAAGAGTTAATCTCCATTTTAGAGACCTTGATCTAGGACTGAGCATGATCGGGTATGGATCAATTTTGTAAAATCAGAACTAGCCCCAGTTGGAACTGGGTCAAACCGTGAACCGATTCCAAGATTTTAAAATCGGTCCTGGAACCGGTTGTGGTTTATTGTGGACCTGGGTTCCCAATTCCAACTTGTTTCCTTCCTTTGTTTTTTTCTTAATTTTAATTTTAACCTCGTGATAAAACAAAAACAACTACCGGCAACGTGAAGTACAGTCACTTAACTACAATTCAAAAATTAGCAAATTGGTGAGTAATAGCAATTCTACGTAATTGAAGAAAATAGTAGGTGAAAACTTTGAAAAAAGAGGCAAACCTAGGAAGGAGGAGCAACTAAATAGATCAAGCAGATGGCAACAACCCAACTTTAATTTGAACACAAGAGATAAAAATTCATTCCCAACAGGCCCATATAAAGTGAATCCAATAGATATGAAACACAAAACCAGTTGAAAAACTTACAGAGGTTGCACTGTAAACATGAGCACCTTTAATTTTAACATAATTCAGTAGCATAATTAATACAACAAAGTATGAGCATTCTCTACAATAATGCATCTTTATGACAATTGATGTTCTGTTTGTTTATTCTCGAATGAAGATAAAATACCAATTTTGGATTGTAGCAATGGGAAAATCAAAAGCTTAAAAATTACGCAAATTAGAAAGCAGAAACACACAAATCTATGATTGTATGGAAAATACAGCAGCGAACACCCCCTTTCACCGACCATGAAATAACACTAGAGAAGTTTGCATGTTATTAAAGACAAAGAAACATGTAGATCTGTGATATGATGTAGGGAGGAAGAGAGAAAGAGAGAGATTAGTGATAGAAACACATAAACCAAGAGGAAAACATGCACAGATTAGCAAATGCTTGCAGTCTATAATCGAAGAAGTCAGAGATGACACACATCGGAATGTTCAAACGTTAGGGCAGGGGTTTTTTTGGGAGTAAGGAAACAAGAAGACACACAAATAGACATAGAAAGAGGGAGATAGAGGATACTCTCTATTGCCAGCAATAGGAGAACACTGGACAAAGCAGATGCGTCATGAGAGGGAGAATGCAGAGTAAGAGGATACTTAAAGTTTGAGAGCATGTGTAATGGTGAGCCTATTTTTCGGCTCACCAGTAGGGGCCTACTTTCTCCACCTTAGCTTTTGAGCCAGCTTGTTAGCTCACAGGCCTCCCTCTCTCTAATGCAAGGCTCAACACTATGGCTCACCAAATAAAATAATACCTATGGATACCATACCTAGACATATTTAATTAGTTTAGTTTTTATGTTTTGCTTTGTTATTTGATTTTATTATTTTTGGGAAAAATAATTTGCACATAGTAATTTGGATACAACTAATTAAAGGGTCGTAATTTACTTAAATAAAAACAACACAAGAGTTGGAATTAAAAAAAATTCACAAACGCTTGCATAAAAAAATTACAAATGTTCTTTAATAAATAAATAAAAAGATACATTGATTAACATTCGACTATAGTTCAACTTTTAAAAAAATTATAAATTGAGGATCATTCAAGTGTCATCTTTGTTGCTGCCCCGAATTCTACTTCCATATTTCCTCAATCAAGTCCGTTTGGAGAGTTACATGTGCGTTGGGGTCGCGAATTTCTTTGGTCTTTTGAAGTGCGTCTCATAGCACGGATGGTGGTCATGGTTAACAATTGGTTTGGGGCAGTATCCTTCACAATATCGTAGTCAAATGCAAGCTCATAGCTGTCCCGCTTGTCCTCGGCAATCATGTTATAGAGTATCACATATGTTCTCACTACAACACCAATGTTTTTTTTTTTCTCCATAAGAGCAGTGGGGTCACGTACAATGGCAAATCCAGCTTCTAACACACTGAAGGCTCACCCAACATCCTTCCTAACTGACTATTGATGCTCAGCAAAGAGTTTTCTCTTCGGCACTTGGGGAAGTGGGATAGTTCTGACAAAGATCACCTATTTCAAATAAATCCTATTCGAAAGAAAATATCATATCTTTTTACTCATGATCATTGACGACATACTCACATTTAGAAGCTCGATCTTCATAAAACTCTTGAAAAAATGGTGAGCGGTCAAGGAAATTTATGTCACTGAGACTTCTAGACAAACCAAAGAAGGCATGTCATATCCAAAGGTTTTACCAAGCAATGAATTCAAGGATGATAGTTGGCACCTTGTAAAGTTTCTTTTGAAATAATAATTTCTAAACCACTAGACAATTTTTCCACTCCTAATGCATGCAATCTATGCTTTGCAACACACCGAAAAATCATGGGCTTCAGTAACTTGCAATAGGCGATTGTCATCAACTTGATTCGGTTTTCTGAGGTACTCCCTGAATACATCAATGATGCCTAAGGCGAACTTCTCCATGCATTCTAGTGCAGTGCTTAAACCAATCTTTAAGTACTCATCAATGCAATCAGTCGCTACACCATTGCAAGCATTCGCATGGTTGCAACACACTTGGTTAATGGCGTCAACCCCCGCTTTCCAATGACATCATACCTCACCTGAAAATACTCTGAATTATTGTCAAGTGCTTCCATAACGTGGAGAAATAAGTGCCTCCACTGTAAATCTACAACGAAAATGACGTTTGTTGTAGATTGAATTTTTTATGAAGTAGTCTTTGTATACGTGATCATGGGCAGCTTCTCTATCTCTCTTAAAAATTGCTTCTTTACCGATGGCCTGGATGCTGAATGTGTTAGCTTAGTTGATGCTTGCCTACATTGTAGAAGGAACTTCATTTATTTTTGTACTTGTTGTAATAGCCCGACCCTAAATCATGTTTATCTATTTAATTAAGTCATGTTATTAATTTTTCACATTTAATTATCTCATTTAATCATCCCGGATGGGAGAATTAATTTTGGGCTCCACTTTGCATTTCGGGCTTCATTTCCTGAAAATTTTCAGAGAAATTGATAGTATGCCTCAATAATTATGATTTTTAAGATTTAATTATTTTTCATAACATCACAAAGAAAAAATAAAAATAAAAAATTCTGAGCTACGCAAAAATTTTATCGCAACGGAGTGTTCTAATTTCAAGCCCAACTCAATTGGGCCCAATTTTGGCTTGACAAGGTTACACCCCTTTTTACTTAGCTAATTACCATAATTAGGCTAATTATAATTAACAAAAAAATCTAGTTTTTTGGAGGATTTATATCAGCCAAGCAAATTACAAAATAATTTTGAACCAAGTGAACAAACACAAGGCTTTCTTTCCTCCTCTCCTCCTCCACGCCATGGCTACCCAGGCTATGTTCAGTCCAAGTTTGCTACTATTCTTGGTGGTTGCCGCCACTCCTAGCTGCGTCCGGCCACCATCCACCATCCGCAGCTCCCACAACCACCACACACCACCTCCATCTCCATATATTCAAGCACAAAGTGAGTAAACTTCAATCCCTATCATGCGGATTTTTGTTTTTGATTCTTATTTTTATTCATTTTTCTTGTTGATCATACTATTTTGATCAGATTAAGAGCTATCTTTGAAGTGTTTAAGTGTTGATTAAGCATAAAAACATGTGGGAGTTGAGATTGTTCATGATGATGCCAGTTTATCTTTGAAGTGATGGATTTGGATTATTTTGTATTTGATTTAATAATCTTTATCATCGTAAATGATTATCGTATTGTTGGTGTGGTTTTGGATGCATTAGAGAGTGATTTTGGTGGTGGACTATGTGAAGAAAATATTGCACGCAGAAGCTATTATGCTGTAAACAGACCCAAAAACAGGGGTCACTTTGGGAATCAACTGGCACTGATTGGTACATCCACAAATCATGCATTTTTGTGTATTGATAGCTCAATGTGTTAGCTTTCAATAAATTTATGGCCAATTTACTGAGGACTGTGCAGAATACATCGAAACTGGGAGCAGACTTGAATTGTGGTAT
>NCQV01080344.1:1934-15112 GCA_002740545.1 Lophocereus schottii | reverse complement strand
TTGGTTGAGGTTAGTTGAGGTGGATTGAAGTTGGTATTTTTTTGGACGTCGGTTAAAGTAAATTGAAGTAAGTTGAAGTGGGTTGAAATTAGTATATTTATTTGTGGTGTGCTGCAATGGGTTAAAATAATGAGAATGTAATTATTTGTGATAATTTATGAAGTTATTGTAATTTTTAGTGCATTTGTTCACAGAATAGTAATTTCACAATTTTGTAATTATTTTTCTAAAAGTTGGAAGCCGGCACAATTTATTAATTATTTTTGACGATTTGAGTTATAAAATTTATTGATGGCAACTTTTTTATATACAGGCCTTTTCTTTCATGGGTAATTTTGAAAATATCAATCTCAACTCACTTCAACCTACTTCAATATATTTAAACTCACTTCAATCTACTTCAACCCACTTTTACTATCAATTAAAGTTTAATTTATGACATTAAAAAAATTCAACCTATTTCAACCCACCTCACCCTACTTTAACCCACCTCACCCTTTTACCTGCCCCAATTTACCCACGAAAATGATAGGCCAGTATTCGAAAAATTTAGATGTAACATAAGAAAATAGTATAATCATAACTGTTACAAAATATATCAGCAATATAAATTTGTTGTTAATTTTAAAACATAGGAGATGACAGTGATACGTGCTTAAATTTTTTGCGTCGTTTAATTTGTGCGATGCATTCCTGTAATCATTTCCATGTCTCAATATCTTCATCTATGTCTCACATTTACAAATTACAATTAGAAATTAAATGATTCCTGAAGGTATGAATTTTGAACATGATAAGAAATTATCAAATTTCATAGTTGCAGACCGAATACTTTTTTTTCTAATTTTTTTAGGTCCTGTTCTTTTCGTTGGTCAATTCTAAAATACCAACCTCAATCCACTTCAATCTACTTTCATTCTTTTAACTTGGTTCAATTTATCACATAAAAAAATTCAACCCACTTCAATGTATTTCAACCCACTTCAACCTACTTCAACCTACCGGAAGCTACTTCACCCTTTTACCCACCCCAAATTACTTATAAATTTTCACCATTTTCAAATCATACTACTTTGCAAAAATAATTAAATCTCACATGACACTTTACAAATTATTAAAATTATAAAAGGGTGGGTTGAAATTGGTTGAAGTGGGTTGCGAGATAGGTTGAAGTGAGCTGAAGTGGGTTGAGATTGACGCTTTTTTTTTCAGGTGGATTGAAGTTGGTTGAAGTGGATTGAAGTAGGATGAAGTGGGTTGAGGTTAGTGAATCCAACCGGACCTACGAAAAGAACAGGGCATAAATGTTTCTTTGAATTGTTGTTTGGTTTGTGGTTCGAAGAACATTGAAGAAGCCAGTGTTGTTCATAGGGTTATCGACAAGTTATATATATACTAGTTAAGATTAACGCATTGTTCCGGAATTAAGTTTTTGAATAACTAAGGCCTTGTTCTTTTCGTTGGTAAATTCAAATTTACAAACCTCAACCAGCTTCAACGTACTTCAACCAGCTTCAACAAACTTCAACCCACTTCAACCTACTTCAACCAAGTTCAATCCACTTCTCATTATTTTAACCAACTTCTACTTATCACATAAAAAAAAAAAAAATCCAACCTACTTCAACTCACTTTAACAAAAAATACTCACTTTAACCTAATTCAACCCATTTCTACTAATCTCAACCAACGTCATCTATTTACCAACTCATATTTCCCAATGAAAAAAACAGACCCCAAATGGTACTTTGGAAATTGTTAGTTGAACGTCAATATGCTAATAAGCAAAGATGATATACGGATTTGAATCTAACTAAAAAGAATTGGCGTAATTGTGAAGATATAGTTGAAAGTACAAGATTTCGAGAAAGTAACGTTCAACACATAAAGAAGAAAAGAAACCCATGAATACAAAATGCTTGAAAGTATAAAGCCAATGTTCTAGTTTAAACAGTAGTAAAGATAAGATTGGATTATGGCAAATGCATGGAAATAGAGCTAGTCGCATGCGGTGATGATTCTTATTCTGATTGTATGAACAACGAAAATCACAATCGTAATTCGATTAGAAGACATTGATATGCACTAGTAAATGAAATATGTTTTGTTGCCCAGAGAAATACTATCATTTTGAGGTTGCAAGAAATAAAATTCTTCCTTCTGGCCAAGTCACGCAATGCCCAACTTTAGCAAGGAGGCTCCACGACAAAAGTCCATGATTTCTTTAGATGATTGTCCACTATGGCGTACAACGAAAATTTTGTGTCTGCATACATTTGTAAATTACTCTTACTAATAATATCTATATACATATATACAAAAAAAAAACCAAGCATGAAGTACTGCAATGGTAAAATTTACCGTCACTACATATCCATTTGAGAGCGGCAATTTTTCCACAGCTCCTTTTTTCAAATTCGTGACAATATTACCCATTTGACAAAATTGCCTTTGGTCATCAATGTTCCTCAAATACCTCAATTTTAGAATGACAACATGTGATGACTTCCCAAATTTATTTGGTACATTTTGGATAAAATTATACTGCATTGTAAAGATTTTTAATTAGATAAAAAGACAATAGAAGTTTTAAATTTTCGAAGGTGGTATTAACTTTCAAGTATGTTAGTATGCCATGAATGATGTGGATTTAAGGGGAGGAAAAAATAAGTCAATTCCTCGTCCTTCCCCTTCCTGTATTAGTTGTGGCTTCATTTGTTGTAATGCATGCCACAATGAATCTTTCTATTCATTTTAATGATTGACATTAATTCCATATGGAAACATACGAATTAAACAATAGCTCAAACCCCATATTACTCACCTTCCTAGCTTATAATTTTACAGAATCATTTGAAAACATGAATCTCATCATTGTCAATCTGAGCTCACTAATTATTCTACTCTTCAACTTTTCACTTCACCGCAAAAAATAAGTCCAAAAATTCAGAGAAAATGAAATCAATAAGAAATGTTCAGAGCATATTGAGTTGAAATGGTTGTGAAGAAAATCTTACCATTTAGATCAATGCCAATTCCTCGACCAATCTCTCCATATCGAAATTTTTTGTGTTTCCTTCTTAGATATAGAAAGCAAAATCAAACTTCTCCAATCAAACAGAAGTTGATAAAAATGTCACATTAAATAGTAGGAAAAGGTTAATAAAGGAAGAAGTTGAAACTTGCCTTATGAATCCATTATATAATTTGACATACATAAATTCACAATTCAAAATTTTCAATGATAAATTCAAAGATACCATAAAAATTCTTCAATCATAAGGTGGCAACGGTGATTGGAAGTAGCTAACGGAGCAAAATTCAAACAAAATTCAAGCCCAGAGAATGAAACTGTGTTTCAATAAATAAAATGAGGCGCCAATTGAATCCCTCCACCCTCTTTTTTTTCCCCCCTCCTTTTTAAGGTCAACCAATTAACCTTATACTTAACCAAAATACTTTGGCTTATCCTTATTCCCTTGATTCACTAATCCGTGTGCAACTCTTGTAAGCCACATTTGTTGATGGTAAATAAAATTAGCGGGCAATTTGCACCATCTCCTCTGGTTCTATTTTTCTCCTGTCTATGCAACATGGGTTCCTCTTTATTGGACAGCTTAGGAAAAAAATTCATGAAGGCAATCATTAAAAGCTTTGTATGCATATTAGCAAACTAAATAAATTGCTTATGAAAAGCATCCTTACAAAGAGGCCCAAGAAAGGAGCAAAAATGTAGAAATCCCTACAATAAAGCAATGTAACCACCTAAAATGTGGAAAATATGAAAGTAAGGTCAAACAAAAAGCAAACTCTGCTAAAAGTCAGAGGAACACAATTGTAAAACCCATTACAGTAATTAAGAAATAAGAGGGTTTTCTTATGATATTTTTTCAAGGCACATGCTTCTAATAGAGCTAACAACTAGAGAAGGAAAGGAGCAGTAGGATTTCCTACATTAATTGAGCGCATTAAAGAACAAAATGTCATGACAACTGTAAATTGCGTTAAGAAAGAGGAAAGCACAATTGAGACATCAATGAGGAAAGGAACGAAACCTAAGAAAAAAACACATTGATAATTCTAAAGACAAATAACAACAATTCGCTTCGCCCAAATTAGTATCATCCAAAGGGACATCACCTAGGAGGATTGATTTAGTTTGCTTACTCCCTTCGTACAACATATTAGTCAGATGATCCCCTATACACTGTATCCCAAATTTAAGCTTCCTAAATTGTGCTCTTCAAACACTCATCAAACCAAGAGCTTATCAAATCATAGAAGAAACAAATTAAGGAAAAGAGTGCACGACTTCCCTGATTTATTGAATTTAACTATACAGGAAGAGCGAGATCTTACCTTTGTGAACTGTAATTTTACACTTGAATCAATGGGGAGGATCCAATGCCACTTATTCATCTCCATTTGAAGTCTATTACTACCATCTACCCCTTCTAGTCCCCTTCCTAGGGTAAAAACCACCATAATAATTATAAACAGAAGACTAATTGATTAGATATGAAAAGCAATTCAAGACGATTAAATTGGAGGTTCTCAGACCCACCCTCCCCCCCCGCCAAAAAGAGTAAAATGTATAATGAAGTTGTAACAAATATGCAAATGCGTAAGCGAAGTGGAAAATGTGACTTACTTGCATACACTCAAGTAACAAAGGTTAGGCCAAACTAGGGAACGGGGCACATATCAATTGGTGCACATAGAGGATACTAATTTAATCACAAAGCTCTACCATACAGATTTAATACCATAGGCAAAACAAAATGCCGAATTGAAAGAGAGTAACACGAATCCATTAAGCACACAAGCCCTGCTAGTTGCTTTTGTTCAATATTCTGAGAGAACAAGAAAAGGAGATATAAGTTACATAACGAATTTAAAACCCAGAATCTCACATTCTCACCAAACAATCATGGGCCATAACCCCATTAGACCTGTATAGCACCTGGACCTATATTAGCCAGACCATTACCTAATTGGTATGGGAACACTGTATACATTGACAGCCCACTCATATCTTATTAACTTGCTGAGTCGAGCTTATTTCTTGCTAAATTGGAGGAAGTGGAAACCATCATATTATAATGGAACCTTTCACTCTTAAGAATGAAATTTATTTAAATCAGTTCCACACTGCCAATTTTGCGGACCCCCTGTATTTGCCGAACACTACTCTTTAAATTCTTATACGGGGCCTTTTTTATGCAACTTAGAGATATTAAAAAAAGAAATTAATTACTTGGAAGTTGAATCAATCACTTATAAAAAGTGAATTTTGCTTTTGGTTTGAGGCTGCACTGATTTTCTATAGTTCACTAAAAAATAGAATCAATACTCATATCGAATTTGTATAGCATCGAATCCACTTATCCACATATATCAAGTCAATAGTGTATATCTTCACACCTTGAATCCCATCAAAGCTCAAACAAATTATCGAAGTTAGGTAACAAAACTAAAGATTAAACATCTAATCTGATGAGCAATGGTAAGTTTTAAAACTGAATTCTAACAGCCACAAAAATAACATCCCCTTATACAAACAAACTGAGAAAGTGCTAATGTAAATCAACAACAAACTTATGTATGGGGAAGTAATCCTCTGTATCCTACACCATGATCTTCAAGGAACTAACTTAGGGGCCAAGCCTCTGCAATTGCCAAAGAATATGTTGCAAGTTGTTAGGGATGCTAATGGGTTAGAATTAATATGTTGAACCAAGAAACAAGGGAGGAGAATATGAGATAGTATAAGGAGAGAAATAATCAGACTGTGAAAACCATAACAAAAAATGATTAAAAAAAGTTAATCACATTGCATTCATCTTCAGACTCCAACTTGGAAGCATCCTAATGCGTCAATAGAGATCTAATGTTATCCACCAATAGCTAATCAAGATCAAGATCCGACCTAGATCATTTCCATAGTCAAATTTTCATTGTTTATTGAATCATATGCCAAGATTGTACCTTTAATCCTTTTGTGATGTATTTAGTCTATAATGAAAGATCTCATTCACGATAATTTCCAACTACTCATGTACATACTTACTCTTATAGTGTGTCCTACCTGGATGAACACATGTAGTCTTAAGACAGCCTGCCCATAACACATAATGGAACTCATTGAATTCTCATGAGTTGTAGAGGTGTCTAACACCAAATTTTCAGAAGTTTTATAACACCAAACAACATCAAATTGAAGAGATAAGAATACACATGCGAGCAATGACTAAAGCAATTGGGTTGGCTTTGTTACCTCTGTGCCTCTCTTGAACTTCAAAGTATCTAACAGCAAAAATCTCCTCGATCTTCTTATCTATGGCCAACCTTGCAACTCTAGAATTCCCAAACCCAACTCCTTCATTTTGAAATAGTACAAATTAGGGAAAATTAACATTTTTTATGCAGATAGCTGTGATGCATTAGAAACAAAGAGATTAACAACTTTTATGAAGCTTTTCAAAGTTCTCCAATCGGATTCACCAACCCCGTCATAAGAGAGAGAGAGAGAGAGAGAGAGAGAGAGAGAGAGAGAGAGAGAGAGAGAGAGAGAGAGAGAGACCTCCTTATACTCATAGATTGATGTAGTTCTTCCCCTGCTATTCAGTTTACCCCATTTCTTTGTAAACCCAAAATCAAAGAATTAAACTAAACCTGACAATTCAGGAATACAACAAATTAAAAGTGAATCAAAAGTACCAAAGTGTGGAGATTATTACCGTCCAAAGCCCTGTTTGTATAATTTCACCCACAATTTTGCTAATTTCACATATTAGTAATCACATGATCGATCATCGCGAAGAAAAGAAAAGAAAATCGGCGAAAATCCCATGAAATCCTCGACATTCTTCGATCTACCCAGTGTCACCAGTCCTCAACATTTGCTCTTCAAGCTGATAAGCAATAACAGCAACATTGGGATCATTTTTGGCGCTCAAAACATTCAACCCAGCAATGGCGCCGACGTCTTTAGCTATTCGTCACTGAGAATTACAGAAGACATTGGGATAGTGATGATGGCATTGTTGATGTCATGCCCAAAATAAGCCCCAACAATTTCCTTCATTTTCGTCATACCATCGAAGACATGCATTAATTTAGGAAAGCGAGGGGTGGGATACTTGGAGAGGAGGTACAAAGAAGATGGGTAATTGCAGAGAGAGGGATAGGATGATTTGAGGAGAAAGATTAGCGGTTACTTTGAGGGATCAAGTTAATGAGTTTGTGTGTATGTGTGTGTGCGCGAGAGAGAGAGAGAGAGAGAGAGAGAGAGAGAGAGAGAGACGCAACATTAGGAAAATATTACCTTACAAACGTATGTACCTTATCAGGCACATATGCTCGCATACAGTGCATAGCCTCAGACCTATAGCAATTAAAAGCGACTTAATTTTGCTTGTTGGCACAAAAGATTCACTGCAATTGTGGGAAGGTTCTCTGCAGTTGGGAAAATATTCACTGCATTACATAAAAAATTCATTGGATCAAAATTAAGATGTAAAACTGCGGAGTAAATGCTAGTATTGTCCTTATTTCACCATTGTCAATGTTGCACCACAATCGCAATGTGGATTACATATGCTTTTATAGCTGAATGGTGTACATATACTTATATAGCTGTGTTGATATGTAGATATTCTTTTCAGTATTTTAGAATGGATATTATTTTGTAACTTTTTTGTGTGCTTCAATTTCTTGGCAAAGAAGGTAGAGATTATCCATTCTATTAGTCATAACAATGTGGACAATGGTGCTATTCTTGTTTGTGTTAGCCTCTTGATAATTTTCTAGATTACCTTTTCGTCCTTTTGATATTCTAATCCTCTAATATTTGAAGTTACCTATTACAAATGTATGCTACTTTTTTTCCCTAGGTTCGGTGCTTTTCAAAGGATTTTCTTGATAAAATCCCCAAATCAGCCAGGGGTAAAGCTATTTCTATGGAAAGTTTGCAATTAGACCAACTGAAACTATCTTAGATGGAAGTGTCAAGAAAAGCTTATCCCAACTTATGGGTGTATGCAATGTGACACTTGGAGATGTACATGGAAGATGTTGAGAAATAGAATACCGGGTCTAAGAAGTTCAATGTCAGTTCACTTTTTTTTCTCTTGTTATAATTAAGTGAATTATATCATCAAAAGTTCTGACAAGTTTTTTGCTCTCAACAGGCACTCTTGTTGAATAAGTCCATCCATCTTGTCTACTTACCAAGGCCTGCTTCCAGATGGATTGAGAGTATAATTACATGTAGTAAAGGTCCATATGTCTAGTTACATAGATCATCTATGTATCGAACAAAAAGAAATATGGCTTGAGGCTTGAAATCCTTAGGGTCCTCCTTGGAGAACTCCTTATAGCTCTACAATGCCCTATCGTCCAGCAATCCTCAGAGCTTTTCCTAGTATAGCAATCACAACATTCTCAGACAAAACCTCAAAAGAGGTGAGATTAACAGCCAATCTGTCTTAAAAAAGGACTTAAATTTGCTTATTGATCCAAAAGGTTCACTGCAATTGGGACAAGGTTCCCTATAGTTTGGAAAAGAGTCATCGAATTGCATAAAACATCTCAATTTTGCTTCTTGGCACAAAACATTCACTGCAATTGAGGAAAGGTTCCCTGCAGTTAGGAAAAGATTCACTGCATTGCATAAAAGATTCGTTCGATCAAAATTAAGATGTACAGTTACAAACAATACCCAGTCACTGAATAGGAATCCGTAGTAGCTTGCACATTTACAACCACCAAAGCAGCTCTAACATCGACAAATTCAATCAATTCTAATATCCATAAAATGTTAAATTCTGTAAAAAGAAATGATGGCGTCCTCATGCTATCAATTTTGACATTCATAGTGTCACCAAATATTTCCAAGTGCACCATCTTCGACAGACGCCATGGTACATGCCACCTGCATCAACAAATATTCTGTCCTTGAATTATAAAATTTTTTTAACTATATTTGTTAAAATATAATGTGATCTTGTAGTTTATTACCTCAACAGTTGTAGCTCCAACATTAGTGTTGGACATGCTGGGATCTTCCGGAGACCGTAGACCACTTGTTGCCTTCAAAAACCACATAAGTTACTTCTTTAATTATAAAGCGAAAATGAAAATTTTCTATTATTTCTTTAATTAAATTTTGAGAATTTGGGTACAGTGATACCTCAGTAATTATTATGTTCATTTACTTATAGTTATTTTATAAATAACAGAATTTAAAACTGTTAACCATTCTTATTTTTGGGTGTATCTTTCCAAAAATACAATGAAACCTTTGTAGACTACAGTGAAACCTTTGTACACTGCAGTGAACCTTTTGACTAAATCATTGTACCTTTTTTGTCAGCTTATGTGTAACGATTTTTACTATTACAATCATGTATTTGGGGAATTTTTTTCGAACACTTTATGTGCAAAGAATGTTGACTTTAAAGGTTGCACTAGGTAGGCATACTTTGCATTAAAGATTGATATATAATTGTTTGTTTGAGGAATTTTATTAAACATACCTCCAACATGAACTTCTAACAGATGTAACTCTTCAGTAAGTAAATTTTCTACCTCAGCTATAATTTTTTCCTCAAAATCCATTGATTTATGTATTCTTGCTACTTTCAAAGAGAGTTTTCTGCCTCAGCTATAATTGTTTATTTGAGGATGACTCATGTATCTGCTGCTTTGTATTACTGAATCATGGTAAACGTTTGTATGCTGGGCCGCCCAAATTCAAAAAGAGAAGGTCTAATTACAGCATAGGTAAGGGTAGTGAAATTAGGTTTGTTGGGCCCAATTAAGTCAACCTTCAGCCTGATCAAATTCGAATTAGGTTTGTTGGTATCAAAAATTTTAGGTTTGTTGGACAAGATAGTGGAGCGCCTCTTTCTATAGGTGTGTATATTAACATGGTACATGAGTATGTACCATTGACTCAAAAATTTCAGGCTTGTTGCACAAGATAGTGGAAGGCCTCATTTGAATTATAATAGTGAGCGGCTCCTAAATATCTTTTTAAAAATAATTCCTGTACTTTATTTGATTTATAATTGCACAATGTTTCGTACTCCATTTATAAATCCGTCCTATTGGAAAATTATTAAACTGAAAATTCTTTTACAATAATAGTATTAGTATAAAATTAAATTAGTTAATCAAGAATTTGGAGAGATATGTCCATCTCTATTATCTAACATATATATTAAAATTGCATTCTCACCTAGTTAACTTGATTTTATATAAATAATAAAAATTTCATTTGAATTATAATAGTGAGTGACTCCTAAATATCTTTTTAAAAACTTAAATAAAATAATATGATAATGAAAATTGTGCACTTATACATACGAATAGTAATGTGAATAATAATATATGGTCAAAATGTTTGGATATTACTAGTTTAGGGTTTAATAGCCTAAGATTTAGCATTTGGAATTTAGGGTTTAGGATATAAACCCTAGGATTCAAGGGTCTAAGGTTAGGTTTACTGTCTAGGGCTTGTACTTGGAGTACTGGTTAAGGTAGCTTATGACATATACAAATTCATACATGTTAACCTAGACATCTGTACACAACTATCTAGGATAACCTGAGAATATTATTATCAAATTTTTACAAAGTTTAGAACATCAAAATGAATGCCTTGATTTATTCTTATACATTGTAGCTATACAGAAAAAGAAAAATAATAAAAAAGTTGAAATTGTGTTTCAACAAATAAAAATGTCACATTAAATAGTAGAAAAATGTTAATAAAGGAAGAAGTTGAAACTTGCCTCATGAATCCATTATATAATTTGACGTACATAAATTCACAATTTGAAATATTCAATGATAAATCCAAAGACACCATAAAAATTCTTCAATCATAAGGGGGCAATGGTGATTGGAAGTAGCTAAGGGAGCAAAATTCAAACAAAATTCAGGCCCAGAGAATGAAACTGTGTTTCAACAAATAAAATGAGGCACTAATTGAATCCGTCCACCCTCTTTTTTTTTTTTTCTTCCTTTTTAAGGTCAACCAATTAACCTTATACTTAACCAAAATACTTTAGCTTATCCTTATTCCCTTGATTCACTAGTCCATGTGCAGCTCTTGTAAGCCACATTTGTTGATGGTAAATAAAATTCGCGGTCAATTTGCACCATCTCCTCTGGTTCTATTTTTCTCCTGTCCATGCAACATGGCTTCCTCTTTATTGGACAGCTTGGGAAAAAATTTCATGAAGGCAATCATTAAAAGCATTGTATGCATATTAGCATACTAAGTAAATTGCTTATGAAAAGCATGCTTACAAAGAGGCCCAAGATAGGAGCAAAAATGTAGAAGTCCCTACAACAAAGCATTGTAACCATCCTAAATGTGGAAAATATGAAAGTAAGGTCAAACAAAAAGCAAACTCTGCTAAAAGTCAGAGGAACACAATTATAAAACCCATTACAGTAACTAAGAAATAAGAGGGTTTTCTTATGGTATTTTTTCAAGGCACATGCTTCTAATAGAGCTAACAATTAGAGAAGGAAGGGAGCAGTAGGATTTCCAGCATTAATTGAGAGCATTAAAGAACAAAATGTCTTGACAATGGCAAATTGCATTAAGAAAGAGGAAAGCATAATTGAGACATCAATGAGGAAAGAAAAGAAACCCAATGAAAAAACACACTGATAATTCTAAAGACAAATAACAACAATTCGCTTCACCCAAATTAATATCATCCCAAGGGACATCACCCAGGGGGATTGATTTAGTTTGCTTACTCCCTTCTTACAATATATTAGTCAGATCATCAACTGCCACTTCCACTACTATATTCAGAGTGATCAGCATAGAAGTAAAAGCAAGAATTAGGGCCCAGTTTGTCTAAACTCGCAAAAGATCTAATCACCGCATCTAGGCTATATATGAAATGATCCTTCGAAATATGATTTAAAATCCCACCTATCAGTGCAATAAATGGCCCAATTACAGTGATACACCAGCAAAACTTGGATCATTTCTTTGAACTTTGTACAGGTGTAAAGTTTGAAATAATTTCTTAAGGAAAACTTACTTGTCGATGTTCTTTTGGAATTACCTGGTCTTAAGATGGGAATGTTGTTAATGCTGAGGAAGCTTTGGCTTCCTCTATGTAAGGTCCATCTGTTGTCCGTCAGCGCTAGTATAGAAATGCTTATTGTTACTATTACCACTATAACTGCGACTATATTCAGAGAAATCAGCATATATAAAACTGGATGCAAGTAAAAATGAAAATTAGGGGCCCAGTTTGTCCAAGCTAGAAAAAATCTAATCACCTCATCTAGGCTATACATGATCTCATCCTCCCAAATTATTGTTGGCATCCAAACTAAAACTGTAGTAAATGGTCCGATTACAATGGTACATAACTGAATTGGATCATTTCTTTGAGCTTTAGGCTGCTGTAATTTTTCAGTTGTACCTTGTTATTGCTCCTTTTTTTTTGGTGGGTAACCACATGGTTGTGTTACAAAAATCTTCATCTGTCAAGCAGAGCCTCAAGGAGACAGTGTTGCCTCTGCTACTGGAATTGTGATCAGAGAGCTAGATGCGAACATTCCATTGAGAGATGTACTAGAAGCAAGCTATGTTGGCAAAGGCAAAGGCATTATGGAGGAAGTGTCAACGAGACCAACAACGAGGTCCATGGCATCCAGCAGCACGCACGTGCCAACAGGTATATTTCCACCTTTCTTCTTTGCCTTCTCTCTCTCTCTCTCTCTCTCTCTCTCTCTCTCTCTCTCTCTCTCTCTCTCTCTCTCTCTCTGTCTTCTTTTTTGTTCTTTGTCGTGTCTCTCTCTACGTCTCTCTCTCTGTCTTCTTTTTTATTTCAATGACACTTGACTATAACAGTTCTAGGGGATGTGCTTGTGGTTTCTAGGGTAAGGGTTTAAAACCCTAGATTTTGATTGAACACCTAGGGAAGAGTCAGAGCTGAAATTAGAAAGCCTAGCTAAAACCCTAGATTTTGACTGAACACCTAGGGAAGAGTTAGAGCTGAAATTAGAAAGCCTAGCTAGAGCCAAAGATCAAAGACATTCTGAATTTGGCTTTGGACATCCAAAGATGATACTCAAAATCCAACATTGAATGAACAATGTGGTGCAACAAATTGTCAATAATTTTTACTAGTGTT
>NCQV01080337.1:0-13312 GCA_002740545.1 Lophocereus schottii | reverse complement strand
TCTAAATCTGAGTCGCTTTTATCCCTTTTCTTCTTTTTTTCTATTTTTTAATTGTTTGAGTAAAAGGCAGTTTCTTTAAGGCTCATAGAGACCATGCCAGATCCATCGCCATTGCAGCCATAAAGGTGGGTCAGTGGAGTTTAGCACTATGACATGTCTTGAATAGCCAGGGCGTGTTCTTGTCATCTCGGGGTTTGGGCAGAGAGTGAACATAGGATTAGGGTTTGGTGCTTGCGGTTCTAATTGTCGAAGGGGTTTTAGGCCCTTGGCTTTGGAATGCTAGGGTTGGGCAAAGACTTAACCTAAATTATAATCATCAAAAGGGCCATGCTAAGCAGAATCGCAATCACATTATTATGAATTTAAAAGGGGCACAAGGATTGATCTGGGCAGAGTTTAGTGTGCACGCATAGTAGCATACAAACAGTAGCATACAAACATTGTGTTCATGAGTTCGATTTATAATAATTACGCTCAGTAATATTAAAGAGCATGCTTTTTGGAATGAAAACATGTTCAGCATAATTATGATTAATATTCTAAACTTATGAGTCATGTATAATTTGAGCAGTTCGGGATGAACACATCATTAGTCATCAAACGCATTGGGTCTCTTGATAATTTCCTTTGTTGACAATTCTTCTGGGCATATAAGTCCATGAAACAGAACATTCATGAATAACCTTGACTAAAGATTCAATCTTTTAGTTGATTGTAGGCATCATAGTCACAGAAGCATGCTTTTTAGTTGTACTATTACAATAATTAAACAACTATCATACAAGCAGATTATAAAGATCAAGCATGCTTATAATTTAGATTCTCAAACACATTAGACGGGATTAATCCGAACAGCTCGGCTCTGATGCCACTGTAGGATAAATTAGGACTACCCTGGTGTGTGGAAATCACTGTCAGGAGTAGTCCACGTCAATCTGAATGCTAGGCGACTACTAAAGTCGCCTCGAGATTTCACGTCTTAGACCTGAGACTTGGTTGATGGTTGGGCAGCCGTGAGGGGGGAGAGGAGAATCTAAGATTTCTGTGTGTTCTTATATATTTAGTTGAGCTCCAAAACCTCCTTATATAGGTTGGGGTCAACTAGGGTTAGCACCTTAAGTGGCTTTAGTGACCATTGAGCCTAAACTTATTAGGGTCTGGCAACATTTTCGATAGCCCCATATGGGCACATAGGCATTTTCGCATAATCTTCCAAGTCCCTCCATAGTCAGCCACATCCAAGATCCCCTATTTTAAGTTGATGACTTTGGAGGGCATTTGGGGCCGACCATCATGTCTGAGCATTCTCTAACGTATTTGGGACTGAGTTGACATACGTTACACTTGTCTCCATTTTTGGATCAAATACATTAAATATGCATGAAGTAATTATGGAATTCATCATCTCCCATTTGTTTAACTCGACAAAGTAAACACCCCTCTTTAACTCTGGTTTTCGTATGCTCTCATCTATGAAACAAATCCTATTCTTGAATTTTGTAGTTGTTTTAGCAACTTTCTCCCATAAATCATTGTTTAATCTATCAAATTGACAGAGATTATGATCGCCTTGGGTCTATAGGAGGGATGAAGATAGAGAAGAAGTTGATTAGTGATCCCAAACTCATTCGGTGTCTCATCTTTAAACTTCTAATCATTCCCCATGTTTAGGCCAAGCCCACAGTAAGAATTTTGGCTATAGGTTAAGGGTTAGTGTTTGCTCTTATACCACGTCAAAAGCAACAGATAAAGGGGAAGGGGAAGCTTTGTCTTTGCTGTTTCTTCATTGTCCCCCAAATTACCAATTATATACATGATAGGAAGGCTCTTAAACCTACCTTAAAACATAAGCAATTAATAAAATATTTACACAATATTATTAAACATGTATTTCTCAACATGATTCAACCCCTTCTTACAAATCCTCCCAATTTACTCCTACCTTTTTCAATGCGCTAAGCATTCCTCCACAATACTGAAAACAAACAGGCCTTAATAGTAAAGATTTCATCTTAAATTCAATTTGCAATTGGTGCTTCCTCATAAACATGTTTAAAACTTGTAATTTTATCAATAAGGGACAAACTCCATTTTTCCAACCAACAAGTTTAAATATAATTATGGTCATGAGTTTTTGTCTTCATTTCAAAGTTACAAATAAATGTCATTTTTTAAAAATGGACCAAAATCTTATACATGGGATTTGTTTTGATGGATAAGGGGATTAGAATATTCAGAACTATTGCCACATATATGAAAATGACAAAAATTTAGCTTTCGAAAATAAAAGTGTTAAAGATATATTTCATTACTAATTACTTTTGTTAATACCTCTGTTGAGATTCATTAACTGAAACAAAATCATCATTTTCTTCCAGTTCAATTTTAATTTTGATTTCGGGTTTTAACAGGGATGCATATTTGTTACTTCTAATTCAATTAACAAAAGGTGAAACATTTTTAGAAAAATCAAAGAAATATTGCGGCCCTTTCTGACTAACACTTACGGTTAGATCTCAGGGCCTAACTAATAGTATTGTGCATTTATTTTAAGTCATAGCTGGCACATCATGCTTTATATGATACAAGTAACCTTCTCCAGCGTATAACACAGTAAATGTTTAAACAACTGCATTCTTGGATGCAGATAATTCTCACTTTCGGTGCATTGGATACCAATAAATCATATATAAGAAATTGCATCTAGCACCACATAGTTTGATTGTACTTGTTTTGGATATATCATAATTGAGTTAAATATACTCCAATTTTTGACTTGATGATCTTGTATCTAATTTATTTTATGACTTTGCATCTTAGATAGCACCTAAATTATGGTGTTGGAGAGTGAACTTGCAATGTACAGTCCATGTATAATAAATAGGTTATATCCCATCAAATTGACTTGTTTATTTACCTATGACTCAGTGTTTATATAAGCAAAATGAATATCCCTAGTGCTGCGATGGATGGAACCGTGAAGGAAATTATATTAATTATGTCTGATGTGTAAGTTATAAGGTCATCAAATCAGTAGACCAAAATATTTTGCATTTGATGATGGTACATACAAAATAAATAGAGACTTCAAAGTACGAGGTATTGGTACTATTTTTTTAATAGAAACTGCTGACACCCAGTCCCCATAAATTAAGGATTATTGGCATCTAAAAATCATAAAAGAAAAGGAAGAATGTGGATTAGAATGCTAACATTCTTCCTTCTTCGAAAACAATGATCCATTAGACTGTCACTCATTATTTATGTTTCAATCTTTGTAGAAAAACCAAAATGTATTTCTGGAAGGACTTTTATGAAAATGCTTGAAGGTCAGTGTCCCAAACTTTGGTCCGAAGTTAAAATTCACTATGCTATTAGAAATCCCATTAATTTAGCATGCAACACTCGCAGAAGACGAAGATGCATTTGACATTCTGTATTGTATAGCCTTTGCAATGGTGGATGCCGAATGGCTTGCCATGGATGCTTCTTATATGCAATTCAAGGTATTCTTTTTTTTCTACTCCTTCTGTCATGTCCTCACGACCTCCCTCCTTGAGTTAGTCAATTAAGCTGATCTTATCATATTATGTCTTGGTTGGAACCTTTCAGACCCTAACAGCCCTTATTTGGCCAATACTTCGTCAAGCTCTTCACTGTGATTTTTTTATTGTTGCCATGGATAATTAACTTCCATTTCCCTTAAATTGAATTTTTATAACCAAAAATAATCAAATGGATGCACTACATTTGAACTATATATAATTAAATTAAATGAAAGGCATAAAGTGTATTATTTGTTAACCTAAATTTTACTATGCTCTAGCATTGATCAAGACAGAACATCGATCAAGATGCATCTAACTTTAATTGTTATGCTATGACTTATTAATATCCTTCTAAATTTGTTTAGTGTAAAACATGAAGCTGCCTTTATTGTAGGAGGTACTAGAAGCGACACGTAAGCAACTGGAGAGGGAGTTATCTTTGGAAGATGTTCATAGAATATCTGATCTACCAGCTTATAACCTCTTGTACAAATAGTATGTACTCGCTTCGACTTGAAGCATTGAACAGAAGCACTTGAAGAATTATGAATTTCCACACATTTCAAGAGAAAGGAGCCTCAAGGCCTAGCATAGTTATGGAAACTTTACGTACATGTATTATTTGCTAGGCATACCCATAACAAAGTTTTGTTAGGTCACATCATTGCGATCACTACCTAGATAGTGATTTTTGATAATATGTGTGTACATTAAAAAATAAATAAAAGTAATATAGGCGCACAACCTCAACCTCCTAGATTGTTGTGAAATCGATGCAAAACCAGAGGATTTTACTTACATGCATAAAAGTGGGAGAAAAAAGCTATAGATGAAGGCAATTACATCATATGAATATTTGAAAGCAAAAGTTGACAATTATATATGGTACAATCTCCTTTGTTGCATAAAGGAATTAACAATCGCATAAAGGCTGGGTTAAACATATAACCTAACCAAAAAGACATCATAAATGCAGTTAGGCTTTCACTCCTTTGGACTTCTATTAGAAAACATATGATAACATAGTTGATAAGTTGCTAAATAGACAAGGCACGTAACTGTACTATTTTGCATAATGGACCAAAAGAAAAAGAACCAAGTTATTTGCTAAGTCTCTAGGGGTTATGATTGAACTTACATTAGAGAAGTACAAAACAATTAAACTAACTCATTGACAATTTGGACTTTAGCTCAACACTTATTGATCCATTTGTCCAAATTCAAACAAGACGATCGATTAGCTTCTCATGAAGCTTCCTGTGCGAATTTTTGTTAATGTTGCAACATGCTTAGGTTAATGTGCGACTCACCAACTGGGAGCCTCTTGGTTCCATATAAATACTAGAAAACGCAAAGATACAACTAGAACCCTAAACATAGCTTCTATAATGCTCCCTCAATCTATGCTAACAGACTAACAACAAACTAGATTTTAAAATAAAAGAACAAACTACAGGCAATGTTTTTGTAAAAATATACCCTAACTGTAACTGAGTGGAAACATATTTAATAACTAGATCACCATGGGCCACCTATTCACGAACAAAGGAATAGTCAACTCTGACATGCTCGCTGCGACCATGAAAAGCTGGATTTGTGACAATGTAGGTGGCAAAAATATTGTCGCAAAGGACCAGAATGGGCTCATAAACAATAACACCTCACTCATCAAGCAGGCAATGAATCCACAATGTTTCATCAATAATATAGGCAACGAACTTGTACTAGGCCTTTGTAGAGGATTTGGATATGGTTGGCTGCTACTTAGAGTGCCGAGAAATAAGATCAGGATTAAGGAACACGGCATAGCAGGTTGTGGAATGAGAACTATCAGGACATCCAGCCCAGTTAGCATCAGAATAAGTCAGCACCAATGAAAGATTTTTATCCTGCATAAGAACAAGCCAATGATCATCACTTCCTCGCAGGTAACAAAAACTGCGCTGCACTATAAATAGACGAGTAGTAAAGGTAACAGGCATAAACAAAGAGACAATGTTCATGGCAAAGTATATATTTAGTCAATCCATTGTCAAATAATGTAATGCCCCTACGATGCTATGGTATTCAGTGGCATCAGATAAGAGGTCCCCATTTATGAATGATAATGTTGTCTGCAAAGGAAGTGGTATGCAAACAGGTTTGAATTTGCGAAGATTTAGTTTTGTCAGGAGGTCTTGAAAAATTTGGATTGGGAGAGGAAAAGGCCATATGAATTTAGTAATAATAATATCCATACAACAAGCGAATGATATGTTGAACAGGAACAAAGGAACTGTCAGTGATAATAATGCCATCCATAAAGGAAAAGACCAACCAAAGAAACATATATATGATACGCAACAATAGAGGAACTAGTCTGACTACAGGCAAAACCCAGGGATTACAAATAACTACTAAACTTGTGAAACCAAATGCAAAGAATCTCTTTGAGATCATAAAGAGATTTTGTCAACTTCCAAACATGATGGGGAAAGTCAAGATGGACATTATCTTGCGGTTGAGTCATACAAACATCCTTGATATGAGAACCATATAGAGAGACATTTTTGACATCCAATTATCTAATGACCCAATCCTATGTGGCAACTAAAGAAAGACTAAAACAAATAGTATGTGCTTTACAACTAGACTAAAAGTTCCATGATAATCAAGGCCTTCCTACCATCCAAGCACATACGACCAAGCGAGCTTTGTGATGCTCAATAGTCCTTTCATCACGATAATTCATCCCACAAACCCACTTATAAGACAGTATATTCATGCGAGGTCGATAAGGTACTAATTTTCAGGTATCATTTGGGAGAGGAACATTTAATTCTTCTGCCATTGCCTATTTTCAACGGGCATAAATACGAGGTTGTGAATCATCAAGTTACTTGGTAATGAAGGACAACTGTACTTTAGGCTTAGAGACACTGAATTTTGAGCGTGTCCACATGGGATGAACATTGATCGGTAGTAGGGTATAAGAGGGTGAGTAGTAGACCATTAGTGATAAGGAACTAGGCTAGGCTGAGATGAAGCAGCTGGTAAGTAAAGGATGGAGCAGGTGAGGAAGCCGGCGGGTGGACTACAAAATTTGGGCTGGGTTGGAAAAAAGAAGGGAGGATGGACTTGCCAGGTTGGTAGAAAGGATGGAAGGAAAAGATGGAGCAAGGAGTTGAAGCAGGCCGTAGAGAAGAAGAAAATGGAATAAAGGCCCGGGCTGGGGTGGCAGCAGTGAGCGCCGTATACGGAGGGGACTGGGCTGGCATAGAGATGGGCATAGGTAATTTGGCTAGTTTGACATTGGGGCTAATAGTAGGAGAAGAAGAGGATGAGGGTGGATGTGGAAGGCACATGGGGAAGACTAGTTATGAGGGTGGCGGATACAAGAAGTTCCATGGGGGAAATATGAGAAACATGTGAATCGGGTTGAGTGAGATTGCAATATAGAAAATGTCCTCATAGAAAAGAACATGATGACTCACATAGACTTGCCAAATAGTTAGATCAAGGAACCTATACCCTTTAAAGTCAGGAGCATAGCAAATTAAAATATGCCATTTGGGGTGGGGTTTACGTTTATTTGAGAAGGGGGAAGAAGAGTTAGAGAACATTCACAGCCAAAAACTCATCAAAATGAATAGTTATGTTTCTTTTTTAAAAGATGTTAAATGGGTAAGAATGATCAAGCTGGGGAGTGGGTGGATGCTTTATGACATTAATAGTGGCATCAGCAACATCTACAAAAAATTAATCAGAAGGACTTTCCTTGAGGAGGAAAGTGTGAGCCATCTCAATAATTTTGCAATGCTTGTACTAGTAACTCTATTCTGCTGTGGAGTGCCGGGGCAAAATTTTCGAAATAAGACCCCACAAATAGTATAGTGCAATTTCAAAGGATCATTTCCAAACTCCTAGCCACCATCACTTCAAAAACTTTTAAATTTCTGGTCCAACAAATTTTCCAACATTTTTCAGAAAGCATAAAAAATATTGCACAATTCAGATTTTCATTTCATGAGATAAACCTAAGTTAAATGAAGTATAATCGTCAGCAAACAAAAAATATAATACTGAAAACCTAAATTAGATGAAATAGCTGGCTACCAAAGATCTAAATGTATTATATGCAAGCTGTACTATAACTGATTGCCATTACAACGACGCGAATGTTTTAATATAGATCAAGGTCCTTTTAATGAAGACTAGATTGAGTTACTAAGTATTTCCTTAAAATTCGCTAAGCAAAAACAAGTTTCTATTTGGATTTTATCAAATCAGAGCTTTAAGAAAATGACAATTAATTACTTTAATGTCTAAAAACATCTAGGGGTAGCATCATTTAACGATATGTTGATTCACTAGTCAAACAAGCACTTTTCACTTTGCTTGTTAATTTAATAGTCAGCATGCAACATTAAAGAATTCATAGCTTTCTCAAAGTAGTTAATTAATTCAATCAAACTATTTACTAATTCTCATTACATATTAATTTAATCAAGTTTATGAACATGACTATCACAAGACCACTCAATTCAGAATCTTTTCTCAAGCAATTATAAAATTAAATCTAATCCTAGTTTTCCAACATTGGTTTTCATCTTTTAATATTTAGATCAACAATCTACTGAACACGAAAGAACTTAGCCAGAAATCTCACAATCAGAACTCTAGGATTAAATTGAAATAACGAAACAAATTCAAAGTACGAAGAGTTCAATCTAACAAAATCAACAACATTGGTTCAGTTTAGCAACTCCTACATAAAGAAAACTACTCACTCATTACTGAAATCAACAAATCAAACATCTCAAAACACTTAATCTAATCTAAAAGAGACGTTAAAGGAAAAGAAAAGGAAAGAAAAGCTTACTCTAGGAGGTCGGATGATGATCTTTCAATCCACTTCCAAAAACTTTCGAATCTTGCTCGATCTTTGCTTCTTCCTTTTCTTCAACTCTCTTAATCGATGTAATGTGGATGAAAGATGGGTAAATGTGGATGGTAGATGATTATAAGATGTCTACGGAAGGTTGCAAAATTGGTTTTTTAATCGTTGAGTTCAAGGCTGCTAAAGTATAATGCTTGGAACATGAATAGCCGTGAAGAAAATTGGATGACACGGGAAAGGATGACCACCACAGCCAGGCCATGGTCCCCTCTATTTCTTTTATCTTAAGTTTTTCATCTTACTGGTTCAACCTGAAATCTCCTGGGTTGTGGTAATAACAACAGTATGCCTATGTTAGATGTTTTTGGGCTTCTTTTGCTATCTTTTTTATTAGCAAGGCCTCAGGATCATCATTCTACTCTCATATTTTGGGATCACAAGGTTAAAATCTATAAACACGCTTGAAATAAGCAAAACCCAAGTGCAATAGTAGAAACAGTAGTATAAATCATGCAATTAAGCATATTAATCCTCTAAAATGTCTCCTAAATACTTAAATAATCTATACAAATATGACACTTATATTTTCCCCGATGCTTAGATAT
The DNA here is from genome assembly GCA_002740545.1 of Lophocereus schottii. Classification (NCBI taxonomy): domain Eukaryota; kingdom Viridiplantae; phylum Streptophyta; class Magnoliopsida; order Caryophyllales; family Cactaceae; genus Lophocereus; species Lophocereus schottii. The sequence goes on along the minus strand of NCQV01080337.1, from coordinate 4,280 downwards.
TTGCTTATCCCCGAGCAAACCTAAACTCAAGACAAACTGACATAGGGAGATGCACCTAGGACTCAAGAGCACAACAACCTCTTTCAACTCACAACACCTTACAAACAAGAATATCAATCAATGGTAACCCAAAATAGTGCAAAAGACATTTCAAAATTATGAAAAGGTGAATGTTTTCAAAGAAGTGCAAAGCACATCATGCAAGGACATAGAATTGAATAGAGCTAAATGAACTAGTAGAACCTCACTTCTTGGGAAATGTAGATTACTCTCACTCATATGTTTGAAATATAGCATAGTTTCACCCAAGGATCATTTCAAAGATGCAAATTACCATATGCTTGCCTAAATTCTGAAATGCTCCACCACTAGGATGCAATGTACAGATAACAATCAAAAGAACTTTAAATGGTTTGTTATATGGACTCAAAGGATAAGAGAAAGGAGTGGACTAACGAATCTGGCAAGCTGGAGTAATTTAGCTAATTGACTAGGGAGTAACCAACAAGAAACTAAGTAACCATGAAGTTAATAAACACTCCAAACCCCAACAAGATATTAAGAATACTCCCTAAAAATCAAATAGGAAATTAGTTAACAATGAAGAAACATAAGCTATTTACATATCCAATGATAACAAACTTATTAATTTTTTATTTTCTTAAATTTTTTTGTCTGTTCTCTTTTTTTTTTCCTTCTTCTTTTTTGTTTTTTGGTTTTCTACATGAATTTTTTTATTTTCACCTTTTATTTAAACAAAATCAAAAGTTTTGCTATTGAAAAGCATAGGATCACTAAGCGCTGACTCACAACCTAATGCATATATATACAATCCAAACAAGAGGGAAACAAATAAAAAAATTAAACACCACCAACCCCTCAACAAGCCAACACATTGAATAATCTTAAACTCAATTACTCTAAAACTACCCACCACATGCATGAAATGAAGCTCTATAGACTTGGCTTAAGAACATGAATATGCATATATGGCTAAGGGTGGATATGAAGGATTCACAACAAAGATAGGTGTAAGCTTAAAGGTACTAGCAAAGGGGATAAACATGTAACATAAGGTACGCTATTTGGCTGAGTGGCTAAATCGATCAAAAAAATAAAAGGAATGCATCTATCATCATATCATCAAATATGGAAATGTGAATGCAGTTTCAAATAAGAATCTAGGCAAGTTCTAGAGATGCAACTTGATGGAGTCATAGGCATGAAAGAACGTGAGCTAGACTAAGAATGGTGAACTACTCCAAATAAAGCTCAAAGTCTCACATAATATCTACCACGGTTATAATTAGCTCATAAAATGTATCTAATGTATCAACATGAGTGCTAAGGACTCTATGGGGGCAAAATAGTTCTCAATCAGGACAATTGTCAAAACAAGACATTCATAATGCCATTGGAAATTTGCATACCAAGGGGCCACTCATCAAAAATCGCTCAAGTTTATGAAAGTTATTTTGTGTAGAGAATCATCATTTGAGTGCTTCTTTTTTTCAATTTTTTGTCTTTTTTTAATTTATTTTTTTCAAATGCGACCTAAACCCTAAATGCAAACCTTAACATGCATGTAAATGACCTGAATGCAATGCAAAACAAGTTAAATAATGCATGCTTAAAGTAAGATGCAAAACACGCAAAATATCCCTCTCTCATGCTTACACAATACATTACCCTTCATGTAAACATATAAAGATATGAAAAGAATAAGGGGGAAAATAGGACCATGCAATGTACACCTAGAAAATGTATAAAAGCTAAAGGGATAGAAAACGAACCTTAGGTTGCCTCCCAAGTAGCGTTTCTTTTAGGTCTCTGGCTAGACGATACATTGATCAACCTTTTGGAAAGAGGTAAAACTAGCTTGAAAGGGAACTCGACAACACTTGTCCCACCCTTGTCACATTCCTCAAAGTCAAATGCTTGCAACAGGATGAACCACTTCAAGTAGATGAGATAGAGATCCTTCTTAAGCATCAAATACTTCAAGGAGCATGGGCCGCATAGACAATGATTATAGGGTGGACACCATAAGATGGGCTATCACAAAATCACTGTTCAATTCTAAATAAAAGTCAATCTCGACATCAACCAAAGGGGGCAAAGAAAGTAACAGTGGTGCAAACTTACAAAAATTGCACAAAAAACCCTCATAAAAGAATAGGGCTCATCGTTGACAATACTAGGTGTTAACTTTTCAACCATATTCACCTTTGCACTATCAAATCCTAGCCCTAAAAGAACACATGATCAAGCATATAGGGATCATTAGGACATAAATCAACTGTCCCTATAGCCTCATCAGAAACAAGCACTTCACCACCATAATAAGCGAATGAAGAAGGCGAAGACTCATGGTTCTCAAACAGGCCAAATTTAGCATGGTGCTCTCCCATATCAAAAGTCAACTTTCTCTCCTTAACATCAAATTTGCAAATAGCAGTGGCTAACAAAGGCCTCTCAAGGATGATTTGGATATGGGCGTCTTCTGCCATACTGAATCACAAACTCTATTGGCACATATAAGTCATCCACTTTGATGGAAATGTCATCCAAAATAATAATATAATAATAAAAGTTTTAATAGGAAATATGCACATAATTAACAAAGTTTAATTCATAAAATGTATGTTTAAGATTTTATCATTGAGGCTGGAATGATGTATCAAAATAATTAGCTAATTTAGAATCCAATCAATTAGCTAATTAGTCATTAAAAAGGAATATATCTTAAAAGTAAATAAATAAATAAGTAGGCAATTACGAAAATAATAGTAGCAATAAGAAAAAAATAGCAACAAAGTAAGAAAACAAATCAAAATAGAGTTAAAATACACCCAAAATACACATGATTTTTGCCCCTAAACCTTAAGACTATCTCTCTCTCATCCCTTGCCTTCCCATAGTACTCTGCTATGCCCGAACCCAACCAGCCCACACCACTGGGTGCTGCTTGCTACTCGGTCAACCAGCTATCGCCGCCGGTATCATTAGAGTTCACTGGTCACCATCACCACCTGTCTTCTACTTGTTCTTGCCTATTTTTCCTAACTTTTCAAGGTAAAACCCAAAATTCCTTTACCCCCTTTCTCATGTTCTTGATTAATTTTCTTGAATTGATTAGATTGGTGTGCTTCTTTGGGCTTGAATTGGTATTTATGTGTGAATTAGGGCTATTGATTTGGTTTAATCGAGGTTTCATGGATTAGTTAGGGTTTTAGGTGTTGCATGAAATTGAGTTGTGGGTCATATTGATTTGATGAATATGATATTAATTAAAATTTGTGTAGTACATTATGGATTACTACTAATATATTTGGATTAGAAGAATGAAACTAGGAAAAAAATTTAAACTTATGGATTTTTGTACAGATTCGTCTAATATTTTAATTTAAAAGAATTTTTCAATTGGCCAAAATAATTAAAATTTTACAGTAAGTTTGCTATTATATTTGACAATTTCTTGAAAATGTTCACGGATTTTGGATATGTATTGGTTGAGTTATGAAATTTTGATTTAGACTGCCCTACAAAGCGCATAATTTTGGCTATTATTTTACAGTTTGTGAACTGTTGGCTTGAACAAACATTATGAAAATTTTAGTATAGCTTCTCTATAATATTTTTCAATTTCATAAAATTTTTAAGAATTTGGATTTAGATTCTTTTAGTAATGAATTTTTGTGTTTAGTTGCCAGATTTTCAATAAATTCGCTCACTGTTCAAATCTCTGGCAGTGGCTGAAGCATAATTCTCAATTTCTAAACTTTGATACGATAATATTAAGTTGGAAACTTTAATAATTGTCAAAGTTAAAAAGGAGAATTAGTGCTTGATTTGAGATTTTTGCTATGAGAACTATGAAAGTAAGTCATGATATTGAGTGTGGCAAGGAAAAAAAAAAGAAGAGAGAAAGGTAGTCTCAAATACTAAATTAATTGAGCTTAATTGAATTCTAGGAATCAAACTAGACTTTTTAATTGAAATTCTTATGCAAAAGGGTACTGCATGCAACTTAAAGGAGGTTGAGTAATCATTAGTTGTTAAGTGATTAGTTATTGGGAAAGGACTATTTAATTTCTGAGTGATTAGAAGATCGAATAAATGGTTGGAATGAAAGCTAGTAAGGTATGTAAAATAATATTTGTTCATTTACTATAGTCATGCTTGGCTAAAAAAATTATGGGGAAGATGTACGAAAAAGGGATAATACCAACAGCAATCTAAGGTTCTAATTTTACTAATGAGTAATGAGATGAAAGTAA
>NCQV01080329.1:1611-12519 GCA_002740545.1 Lophocereus schottii | reverse complement strand
TAAAGAATAAGAATCAGTACTTAACGTGACTTCTATGATTATTATCATAAATACGAATGTCTCGCTCCCAAATTAGGGGAACCACATATTTCGAACATTACACTGAAGACAGCTCCGCCTCATTATCAAACCAAAAAATGCACATGCATTTTGGGGGAGGCGGGGCGCTAGCCACTTGCATATTTTTCGGTCCCGTCATCTTAGAAATTTGATTGTGTCCCACACGGATCTTATGTTTTGTCACTAATAGGTAGGTGTGAGCGCCCTAGGTCCTGCAAAAGCGAGATCCACACTGAGAGTTGTTATTGTTGTTGTTGTTTGTAGGTAGGTGTGAGCGGTTCAAAGCACCCGTTTAAAAATTTGGAAATTAGAACTAGTTAAATTGATTCCTAATTTTTGAGAACGAGTCAATTCTAGGGAACCCATTGCATCAAATTTTGAAATTTTAGCCCTTGCTAAATTAGACTTTTAAATTTATTTGGAGTGGGAGAGGGGGTGTTTGATCTCTTCCTACCTTCCGCTTCTATCTTTATACAAACAAGAAAGTTAATTTATTAAAATTGATTTTTTTATCTTAGCTACTTGAGAAATATGATAATTCATTCTTCAATTAGCAGTAGAGAACTAACTGATATTGCGCTAAATTTACTATTTGAAGAGGATCAGGAGAAACCAAATAGAAAAAGAATAGAGAAACGAAAGAAAAGATAGTGAAAATCCAAAAAATTATTCATTTTCCTCTCTCTACACCGATACCAAGTTTTGGTTCGGGTTCAAAAATTTATTCATTTTCTTCTTTCTAAACCGGTTACAGGTTCTAATTCTAAATATTTTTTTTGAAAATCGAAACCGGAACCGGGTTTCAGGGTAGTCGAGAATATTATTCACCCCTACTAATAGGTGCCAAAGTTTTTTTTTGTTTTGTTCTTTTTGGAATTAAAAAAGAAATTATATTGAGAGTTAATGCTAATACATAGTTTCAATTTTTATCCTTAGGGAAATGGTTTGTTAACAACATTATTTATATTTAACGCCGGTATCCAATTACCATAACATTTAGGTAACCTCTTTATTCATGTGTAAACCTACTATAGAAGAAAGACCTCAGGAAAATGGCAGCATAAGGGCCATTCATTTGAACTCTTCAGTGCAAAATCGGCAAAAACAATAACACTAAAAATTGTTGGATTTTCAAAATTATTTTCCTTACGCAATTATGCAATAGCACAACTTTTCTTTGACATAAGAAGGAACAGATATGTTAGCAATAGACCCTCCCACCAACTCAGATCTAACAAAATAGAGGTTTAATCAGGTTCGAGGTTTATGAACGGAAAAAAATTTAGTGGAAAGAAAAAAATTTAGGAAAGTTACTTTTTTCCTTATGTTTGGTTTAGAGAAAATCACAAAGAAAAAAAATATGGAGGAAAGTTTGGTAGAAAAATTGTTAGAAACAAGTGACAAAATTTTCCTCATAAAATTGTGAGGAAAGTTTGAGAAAAATTCTCAACCCTCTCCAACATTGTATTGTTTAGATGGCATCAAAATAATTTAAGTAGTTCATCAACATTCAAATTTCTCATCCAAATTCTTGTATTTTTTCCTTGATCCAAATAAGAGAAAAAAACTCATTTTCTTCCTACTTTTTTTCCCTTCACATTTTTTTCCCTCAACTTTTCTTTCTGTCAAATTTTCTAAGGACCAAACGGAGCCTAAAAAGGATGTATCTTTTGTAATTAGAATGAGAAAGGGAAGAAGTACATCGAAGATTCGAAATTAATTCGAATGAGAAAGGAAAGAAGTACATCGAAGATTCGAAACATGTAGGATCTTATTTTCAAGTATCGTGTTAGAACTTCATCGACAATTGTGTCCAACCATTTGTTCTTTCAGCTCGAAATTAGAACTCCTTATAACTTATTGAAACTACTTACAACTTGTTATAACTATATGCTGTGGCTTTTTCTTCAACTAGTAACACTTACTCACATTTCTTTATAACTACTTGTAATTACTCTCTACAATTTAACTGGACCAACAGGTTATTCGGTACGGATATATCTAAAATTAAGTTCGGATCTGGTTATGTTTTGGGCGAGCAATAATTCAATTCAGGTTGAGTCATTTTCAGTGCGAGTCAACTTCAGGTCAACTAATGTTCAATTCAATGGGCTTCTCTTCAAAAAGGAGAGAGCTTCTGGAAAATTTCAGGTCCGGTTCAGGCCAAATTGGGTTTCTGGTGCACTTTTGGGGTGTCAGATCAAGTAGGGGCATCAATTCATTTGGTTCAAATTTCGGATCATTTTCGCTAAATACGTCTATAATTTCTTATAATTTCTTCTAAATTTCTACGAGTTAAATCTAACTTTACAGTCGAAAGGAATAGAACATGACCCAAACAACATCGTTTGATAGCCAAGAGACCATTCACAATAGAGAGGAGATAGATGAGGGTATAATCGACCATTGCTTTTTTTCTTAATAAAAAAGCTTTTTTTGTGACATAAAGATATTCCAATAGGAAGTATTTATAGCGAAACACAATCATGCATCTACTTCCACAGATTTAACTATGGACAGACTTCACTGCTAACCGAAGGAGATACAAGTTAGCAAGTAGAACAAACAACTTATTCATATTTTATTGCTTCATGAATTGGATCCAGTCTCAAAATGGGCTGACCCAATTGAGATTACAATTCATCAATGGTCCATAACCACCCCTACAAAACAAAACATTCCCTATTTTCATATGCAATATATATTCTACAACAACTTGGCCTTTTAGCGGGTGCCAATTTAGGTAAAGGCACCACAGCGACTACAGACCACACTTTCACACACTGTCTGGCTTCTCCTTTATTCAAATCCGCCCTCCCTCATATACAATATTTAATTTCAAATAAATCTCATAATAATTTATAAGAAAAAAAACTATTTATTTTTCTAGAATTGGCCACCCACAAAAGTCTGGCCAAACTGCCAATTAGCAGGAACAATGTTGTTGCTGGTGATGGTGCGGCCGTCGCTAGCGGTCACTTTGAAGGAGAGAGACTGGCCGTTGAGGTAGGAGTTGCTCTGCCAGTTCTGGCCCCAGTTCCTTGACATGGTTTGCCACCCGGTCCTCGAACCCTTGATCGACACGGCGTGGACGTCACCGGCTCCGGCCACGTTGGTGATCAGGACTAGGTTGAAGTAGGAGTGACCATTGATGGTGAACCTCATTCCTCCTTTTCTTACACATGGTACCCTGTTCATTTTCACAACAGAACAGTCTAGTTTTGGTGTGCTTCCAAAAATATAAAGGGTTTTTGCTACTAAAAAATTGACCTATATTTTATTATTCATAATCTAAGTGGGGTCGAAATTAGATCTAGCTAAGCCCAAAGTGGGACGACTTATTTAATTATCTATCTTAGTGATCCAAAATTAGACGTAGCTAAACAATTCAAAATGATATGACTTAATTTTGAGTGAAAAAAAAAAACAAAGAGTGAAATCCATCTCAAATACTCGACAAACTAGCTTGAGCTTCTCTTTTTTGCATGATGAGGATACGCAAAGGTCAATTTCGATAAAATTTGAATCTGACTCGTGGGTCAATTCACTGAAACTTCATCAATTAAACTAACTGATACAGTGATGCCTACCTACGCTCGATCACGTAACCAAACCCAAGTCCAACTAACCATGATTAAAAGGAACAAAAGTAAGTACCTGCGGAAGGAGACAGGGACGATACCAGCCCGGTACTGGGCAATCTTCAAGAAGACAGGTTGAGACAGGTCGAAATGTTGAAGCGGAGGATTACACCACCCACCATTGTCATTGGGCAAGGCATAGTTAGGAGGGCAGAAATTGGTGGCAGTAACAATTATGCTTCCTGGAAGACACCATCTTGGGTCGTCCCTGCATCTGATCTCAAAGCAGGATCCACAGCTCAACCCATTGTTGAACAACGCTGTGCTCAGCGCTGCTGTGCTTGTGCCGTACCCTTGGCTGTATAGGTTTCCATACCCACAAGCTCCCCCTGCATTTTATTATCCCAATTTTTTTAAAAAAAAAACAGTTAAAAAGTAGTGCAATTAAATTGAGATACAGTTTAAATTTTTAGAAAGGAAGTTTTATATATATAAGCAATTTACTTTATTAAGTAGCCAAAAAGAAGCAATTTACCTTATTATTTAGGATATTGCTATTGTCAGAATTTTTACTAAGGTTACAGCATTGGCTAGATTTTTACACAATTTATAAGTTATAATATGCTTCTCCTATACATTTGATTATATCATTTTTTTTCAATTTAAAAACATCGTAATATAATTTTTAGGCCAAAACAAGACACCTAAGAAACTAATTGATAATAAACTCACCCATTGTGCCAGAGGCGTCCCCTCCACCGTAAAAAGTAGCATGAGCATCAGTCCAACCGCCTCCATAACCACCATGGACGCCACAAAGGCATGCATTGGTCACAACGAGTAGGAGGAGAGGAATAGAGGATGCAAGCTTGACTGCCATTCTGTTTAGAGAGAGAGAGAGAGAGAGAGTTGAAGTTGCAATGCTTAGGGTGGTGGATTTATGCCGTTATATAGACTGAGGCAAAGGGCAGCTATCAAAGGGAGAAACGGAGAAGTGAAGAGACTGCCCGCTCAGAAAATGACAAAGTTTTAGGCCCTGCAATTTCTGCTCAATTTTGGGGACGACTCAAACATAAATTGTAAAATACTCAGAATGTCTTTTTTGTTTTTCTTTTTTCTTTTGGGTAGACCGTTAACGCGGACCAAGTTCCAAAAAGCGCACATGGAGATGTCCAATTGAACTACCCAACTGCTTTCAGCCCAGTCGGCCCCCTCCACACATGGCCTTCTAACCGTCCCCCCTTTCAGGTTTTTTTCCCTTCTTTGTTTTATTATTTTATATAGTTCTTTCCGGTGTTATCTGTTTTCGATTTGTTTTGTCCTATTTTAATTAATTTTTGGTAGTTTTCTTTTCGACGTATATATAGTATTGGACGCGCAACAATTTGTAAGTGGATTGTCTCGAAAGTTTCAAGTGGTTCCCGTATCTCACATTTTGATTGCTCTTTTTTTATTGGTAGTGCTTTTTAATAATTTTTTTTTTTCATACGTCTAAACAGCATATAATTATTTGATGACATGTGGAGTTTTTATCTTGAAATTGATATATAAAAACAAGTTTATAAAATGATAATAATTGTACACAAATTGGACATTATTCATTAGTAATTATCAATAGTAATGATTCATCTTTGGCAATGACACATCTACCGTAGTGATAGTGGGGTTCATGGACCCCAGTGGAAAAAAAATCCTAAGATATATCTATATCTCAAGTTAGGGGAGAGAAAATGCTAATATAGTTGGATTCCATAAAGTTGGCATGTGAACTTTATATAGAATTCTTATTATTGTTTTGTCTCATTCAATTTATTTGTGAATATGTGTCAGAATCCATTGTTGATGCACCCCACAAAGCAAAATTTTTGGATTCACCGTTGCATCTTCATTTAATCAGATCAATCTCCTCCAAGCAAAAAAGGAAAACATTTTGTTTATAATGCTTCTTATCCAATAAAATGCAAACTGTTGACTAACCAACCACATGGTTGATGTTATTTCACATTAGTATCTTAGGTTAATATATACTTTGCAAAGGTCATAACTTTTCTCCACTTCTTAAATTTAAATTTAAATACAAAATCTTTTCAATAATTATATTATTTTTTCTATTGTGAATTAAAACTTGATTTATTTATCAATCCAAAACAAATTTAGATAATAATTTTTAAACATTGGTTACGCACAAACTATCTTAAAATGTTTGTCAAAAACTACTCCTTAATTGGTATTATACAATTAATGTGTTATTTCTCTTCTTTTACCGGTTGATTAATGATACATGTGTCATTCTTTACCAATAAATTTAGTTCTTAGATAACAAATTAAAACGACCATTGTATTGCATTGACTTCGTGGCTCATTTGAAAAAAAAATTCTAATGTTATCTTAAGTAGTATTTTTAAAAAAAAAAAATTTGGATGACAAATAATAGGATCTTCAAACGCATTGTAGATTGATAGAATATAAAAGTTGTCAACATTAAACTTTTCAATTATTCACCTCAATTATAGCATGTCAAGATCGCACATCAAAAAATGAAAGCTAATGCATATTAAGATAGCAACTTTCAAATTCAAAACTATGTACAAGTTTATGATCAGACAACAAAATATTTCGTTAAATTTTTATGTCTATAGATTTATCTGATCAAATTTTCAAACCAACACTAACATACAAATTATATCAGAGTATAGACCCGGGCACTTTTTTGTGCTGAGATGGTATAGATGTAGGTCGTCTACTCGTCCAACGGTTGATGTATTTGTTAGTATTCTTCATTGTCGTGGTCATGAGCTCGAATTTGCAACTTCTGAGCATTTTTGTTTCTCCAACGTATGGAGTTAAGCAATTTATTTTATATACTCGAGTAAGCTATTGTATCAATTTGAACATCTTATTTTACTCACTTGAGTATGTTTCGAGTCTATAAACCCGAGACTATAATATAATCGCTGCTACTAACATGTGTAGCCTACTTATTCTCAAAACAAAACCAATATGCAATATAAAATTGCCACGATTTGAATGCCTTTGCACAGTGTATTCCCTGATCATAATTCGTTGACATTGGCATTAACAGAGCAAAAGATAAATTCGTCGCGTGCATCCAAAAATTTTAGAGAGAAAAAGAGAGACGTGGCAATGAGGTACTGTCCTTTAATTGTGAAGGTTGAAAATTCCGTTTTGTTTTTATATTTGGACGGTAAGGATTAAGCAAGAAATTTAAAGTGCTCGCCCTTGTCTTATTGGACAGTCAATAAAATACAACGCCTGGTGCTTGGTAATTCCCTGTGTATAATTCTTTTTATTTATCCTTTAAGATGCAAATAATAGACGAGTAACCAATATATGGATTTCACACTTTCGAATACTGACTCACATGTAGGGCGTGTGTATTGGTTCAAACTCAGGCTAGATTAGACCAAATTGGTTTGTCGAACTTGAATTTCACAAATTTTTTAGTTCAAAGACGGCATCGAATATATACTTAATTGATTTGGACCGAATTGGGCTGGAAATAGCTTGGATTGAACTGGGCTCAAACCGATTGGACCGAATCTTTATTTGTCATATCCTTTTGTTAGAGGAAGAAATTATCACTTTGATAATTAAATAAAATTAATTGAATATTTTATTATGATATATTTTTAAAGTGTAAATATATATACTAAGTGATTTGAAATGATTTTTGTTTTTGCCTCCCCTTAGAAAATATCTTCTTGATGATGTGAGCAAGAATATTTTTTTTTAAAAAAAAAGGCTTCCGATCTACTTAGGGGTTTTATGGGTTTGGACGGGATCAGATCGAAAACCCAAAATTCATGAATCGAAAACTGGATCAAAGTGAAGCCAGTCTTATCTAGTCCGATTTGGGAAATTTTATGGTCCGAACAGGAAAATGCACACCCCTACTCACGTACAATTTGTGCCTCACATCAGTCGTGTAGGTATTAGCTGCCTCAATTAAGCGATAAAATCTTTGAAAATTATTGTAAAAAATCTAAGTTTAAATTTTACCTACATCATCATTTACACATTAGTTGTAATCCCCCCCCCCCAAAAAAAAACTTGTCCCCGTAAAATCTTGTGAAGTTGTATAATATTAATTGGAAAAATTACCCTCCAATCATTTGCTCTAATAATGGTCCATTAATTTGTTCCTAATGTCTAAATTGGATGGATTGAAACCCAAAATCAATTATATTTTCTATCTAAGTATAAAATATTTTCTAAACCTTGAATCATTAATATTAAACTTTTGTTTGAGATGTCTTTTTTGATAGGGCTTTAAAGTCGTGTTCTTTTCAACTTTAAATTCTTCACAGATCCTTATCACCCTATAAATGCTTACAATATTCATTACAATTAGAACTCTCTAATGATGATAACTCTTGCCTCCTCAATTATTCTTATAACTGCTCCAACCCCTTGCACTTCTTACAACTTATGATTACAATTTAATTATACAAACGAAAAAAAACACACAATATCCATATGTCATTTTCACTTAATTAAGTCTGTCGGAGCTCAAAACAAAACCAATATCTAATACAATATTGCCACAATTCAATTTCCTTATTCTATCTTACAATAATTTGCTGAGGACGACATTAATTTGCTAAAATTGCTCCATCAGATCCATCCAAAAATTTGAGAGAGAAAGAGAGAGGGGTGGCAATGAATTTTGGACGGCAGACCAAATCAGCAAGAGGCTAAATAAAAGCTCCCCATAATTGTACAATAAATACAATTCAAGTGCTACCTGGCATGCAGTTCCACTTGGGCCTCTCCCTCCTCCACAAGTTCAAATAGAGAAAAATGTTTGTCAAAACAAATTGATTGATTGACAATAATCTTGTTCTCATGTATATAACGTGAACGTGTCTTTCATTTTTTGGACTCCAAATCAAATTACAGTCTTTGATGTAAATCGTATTACTAGTAACTGCGGTGCAATTGTAAAGATTTCAGTTGAGCATTTTCATTGACAAATGATTTCAAATTTAATCGCATTAAAATCCAGAATGCTTTCATATCAGTTTGTACAGCTTTGTGATTTTAGACACTGAAATTGAAATTCAGATATTAAACATTTTCCATATCAAGTCCGGTCCGGTCGATACTGTGATTTTCTCTCGGTCGGTAGTATATTTTCTTGTGCAACTCTCAATATATTATATTGACTCTTGGAGTTTCATTTAAATTTAAAAAGTATAAGTATGCATTTTCTCCGTTTCAAAATCACCATGTTATTTCTACTAAAGTGTGGAGAGATAATGCCGTATAGGGCTATTCACCAACCTTTCCATTGTTTCAAGGGAATGTTCTATGTTGGCTATTGTGTAGAAGGTGACTATATATGCCCTATTATAAGACATTCTGTTAAATCAACATTAATATTTTATATAATTTAAAACTACAAAACTTTTAATATTTACAATCCATTATGAATTGTGAAGCTTTAATATTCGTCGACTACACCATTGATTACAAATTTGTAGATATCCGAAATGGGCCAACCCTATACATGTAGATATAATATACGCGTAACTTTATAATAGTGAAAATTTATTAATAAAAATATCGCTTCACACAATCTATAAATAATAATATAATTCTGCTATTCAATCATATCTTTATCGGTATTTAATCAATAATATTATAACTTTTAAGTTAAACAAAACACTTAAGAAGCATCTCATGGGACGCCATTTATCATTTGGGAAAAAACTCAGAAAAAGTTAAAAAGAATTAAGACATGTATATTGGTATTTAAAAATGCATGCATCCACATTCACCATGGGTGGGACATCCAATTTCTGATCTAGTTTGTTTTCACTTTCTGTATTTTTCATATAGTAGAAAATGTGGAACTGCATATTTATTGAAAAAGATAGCAATGGATTCAAAAATATATTAAGTTAATGTTAAAAAAAAAAAAGCATCGATAACAATTAATTGGACGGGAATAGTCATAAATTCTCCCTAAAATTAAGCGCATCTTGTTGTCTTACAGGATAATCAATGACAACCTTAGAAATAAAGACCCTCTCCTAGTCTAATTTAAGTAAAGTCAAATACTGTATGATTGTCCGAAACAACCAAACTCCTAGCATTTCAGGTGGGGATTTGGCCGGAAAGTGTTCTTGTCACTACCATTGGCTTGGGTAGTCAAGAATACTTTTTTATTGACCTGCAATGAAGACTTTTAGCATTGGTGATAAGAAACTGGTGTTAACTTTGAAGCACATGGATGAGGACAAGCTTGATTGGAGGTACCTACCCCCATTGAACCAGTTAGTTTGGTAGTTGCATCTACCATAACAACATGAATGAATACTGGTCTAGAATAATCAAGTATTATTCAAATAAAACGCAATTAAGGTCAATAATAAAATAATGATGAGCAGATCATTCCAGTCAAAGTACCACCCAATTTCCCCGTCGGCCGTGCAACATGTCGAATGTACGAAGTACGAACCCAAAGGCGTGGTCCGCATGGAAACGATGACGCCTTCATCCCAAAAACATCTACGTGCTTTGCGTGCCTTTTGTGCTTCAGTCGGAGTTATGCTTGACAATTACACTTAATTTTACCCAGCATCTGCGCCTTCCCGTACATATAACAAGACAGGTTGACTGCCTCCTTTCTTGTCTTTCAATTCCTAATGCCGTAGTTTTTTTTTTTTCATAAAGTAAATCCCTTAGTTGGTGGGTGCTAATGCAAAAATTAGTTTAGGTTATTCATTTATTTTCTTTAAAAAATTGATTTAAATCTTATGAATTAAGAATGTTCATATTGAAAAGTTTTTCTTCTTAAGGGCTTCACTCTTAACAACTGTAGAAAAGATAAAAGAAAACTAAAATTTTAATATTTTGTATACCTATTTCAGCCATAATTTTCAAGTTAATTTTTAAATAAAATTGTTGAGACGCTGACATAATCATGAGCACCTCATGATGGAAAATTGATTTTCATTTGACTCAAGTACCATATAAGTTTCTAAAGGTATTTTGAATTTTTAAATTACATACATATTTATCGTTTCCAGAGTATATAATCCTAATACTAAATTATACATATTATAAGATTGATATATTATACATACATTAAGAAAAAAAATTATTGTTCGTATATATTGTAGATGTTAAAATTGATATCATCAAATATGAAATATCGGTGACCTTTGGGAATGGAGACCAACTCTTGGCCAACCTTTTACTCTTAAGTGGAGCTCGCGGGGCGAAGGGATTAGTCATTGCG
>NCQV01080322.1:14470-28555 GCA_002740545.1 Lophocereus schottii | reverse complement strand
TTTACACTAAGTTTCATAATTTTGTATAATTGAGTGTAACGTTTGGACATAGGAAGTGAAATATACCCATTTCAATGGTGTTTTCCCTAACTATGGCCAGCTAAACTACTCATTCTAGGATTAGGATGGATCCTTGGTAATAATATTCTTTTGCTAATTTCTTATGGGGTTATTTTTGTCTCTTTTGCATAATCTTGAGTTTATATTTGATCTTCATCTACTTATGCCTCTTAATACTAATGTTTAATCATGTTGATGACAATAGTTTAATTTGCTGTCTTAAAGAAATGTTAGACCTTGTAGGCTAATATGACGATTATGCAATTTGGGCTTAAGATTATAATTGTTTAAATTGAATAATTTATGCTAGAAATTAGATGAGTTATGTCTAAAAAGAATAGTTCATGTTAAACCACTAGATAAATCATCTCACTTTATAATTATAATCATCTCTTTAATTTATGACCTAATGCTTGTAACTTGGGTTGAACAAGAGACAAATTGAATCCCCATTTGAATTAGTAAAGCAATATTGGCATTAAAGGTGAAATCCAAAGTCTTAGAACTTTCTCCTATTTGATTTCACTCAACTGTGCTACTCATTTGTTCTTCATTTTGTTTGTTAATTCATTTTGATAATCCAACTCTAAAAATTAAATTATTCTTTATAATCGGAAAGGCCAAGTCTAAAATCACTATTGTTCCTCGTGGGATCGACATCCTAATACTCGTTAGTCTACAATTAACCTTGTGCACTTGCAACTGAAAAGGGTTTTAAAACTAGAACATAAAATCAATTATCATAAAAACAACGTTGAATTCTTATCTGTTTTTTCGTATGCATGTTTCTCTCCGTCAAATTTCTAACTTTTTCCTATGTTATTTCTTATTACCTACCACATGTTTATATATTAGCATCCATGAACTATTTTAACAAAGTGTTTAATGGATTTATTAGCTAATATATAGTGAAATTTCATTATCTGTACCCAAATTTTTTGAAAACAAATGGTAAGACACATATGTTCGAATTATTTGATCTACAAAATCCATACCAATAGAAATTATGGGAAGAGATTTTGCTCGACAAGAATGTACATACAGTTTATGCTAGTAGTGGTAATTTTACTTAATTTCTTTATAATACATTGAATGGCCCAAATCATAAATTTTTAATAACTTCTTATTGACTTGTCACATGGGAAACCTGTAAAAAGTTTTAAAATTTTTAATTTGTCTTAATTGTTGAGTTTGTTCGTCCACATGTGTTGTATGCAAATCAAAATTAGTGTATTTTATGAAATCAAGAAAGTGAAAAAAGATAAAAATAAAATTGAACCAATTAGATCTCACTACTTCATATCAAAATAATGTATTCAATCTGTGTTTGCACACAGACACAGACACAGACACATACACAGATATATATATATATATATATTTATATATATATGATGTTATACTATGATCTAGAAAATATGATTTCCCAGGTGGGCCCCCACATACCCAATTATGGGCTAGGCCAAGGTTGGCACAAGCAGGCCTTGATAGAACCCTCAGGGGCCTTACCGGGAGCCCTACGGAGCAAACTGCTGGGCAGCCCATTGGGTAAACTTCCACGGTGAAATTACTATTTCACCCTTCGAGACCAATGCTATAAATACCCACCTACCTACGTCGGGAATCGTTCTCTGGCATATTTTCTTACTCGTCATATATTCACTCTGTTTACTACTTTGTCTTTTACTGCGACCCCCCATTGACTTGACCATCAAAGAGGAGTTGCTCAGATCCCAATCCGAGGGTGTCATTTTGTAGGTCTAATGCCCGAAGAGAAGACCAGCAACCGTTTCGTACGTGCCATCATGTAGGCTCGTTCTCATTCCACATCATCTTCAACAATGCCAAAAATTCCTCAAATAGATTTGGTGCCGTCTATAGGGAGAGAACGACGAATGATGGTAGTCAGCGAAGCTATACAAGCACCGACCTGAAGAGTCAAAGCACCCGCAATGGATGTCCCAGCCCCTCGTGATGTGCAGGATGCCGCAGAAAGTTCCAGGGTGAACACCCATTCCGTCGGGCCACCCCAGCCTAAGCAAGAGGCATACATCATGGTGCATGCACTCAAGAACTTCATGCCCACCGTGATCGACACCATCATGCAATAGGTGTTTGAACAAGTGAAGGTGGCAATAGAAGCCGCAAGCTATGCGAGGCCTCTTCCTCACTTTGATTATGTGCTTACCATTGGCCGCGAGCCTCCAATAGGCACATCCCCATCGCATCGCATCGCCACAATGATGGGGTGAGAGAGGTCGCTCGCCCAGACAGGAACGACCGGTCACAAGGAGAACACTGTGACTGGTCCATTGGGGCGGATGCCCTACAAAGTTGTCGCCCAAGTCACGGACGACCAACAAAGTCAACCATGACCTCAATGCTGCATGTGATGCATTCCCGGCATACTACCTGGTTCAAGGAACCGGAGCAAACCTCAAGGCCTCGGGGCGAACTTCAGGACGCCGATGCACTCTTGAGCGTTGTCGGGTTCGCGAATGCATTTGCAGCCTTCCCCTTAGAGGTATGCACGGTCAGGGATCTCACCATAATGATTGGTCTCCGCCCTGACCTCGAGGGTCAGTCTTGCCCGAACAAGTACATCGTTAGTGGTAGTAGAGAGGCACCTGGAGACTCCCATTAAGGTATCTGGCATGGCCGCTCAGACGGGGCTTGTCCCCTTCTTTACCCCGTTTAGCGCAGAGGTCATCAATGCTACGCGCTATGAGAAAGTAAAGATGCTTACCGTGGACCTATACAATGGGGCCACAGCCCCAGAAGAGTACCCAGGCGTGCACAAGGCACAGATGTATGTCGAAGACATGGATGATGCGGTGCACTACTGATACTTCCTGCTACCTTGAAAGGGCTAGCGCAGTCCTGGTCTAATGGCTTAGCATTGGGAGATGTCTCTTGCTTCCAGGACTTGGTTAATAGATTTGTCAGCCAATTCATTGCCAGCCATAAGGAGAGGCGGACCAGTATCCATCTGTCCAAGATTCTGTAGGGTCCGTAGGAGTCCCTAGCAGACTTTGTCAAGAACTTCCAATAGGAAGCAGTCTTGATTATGGACTTGGAAAACGGGCTAGCGTATACCTCATTTCTAAACGACCTACAGAGCGAACGATTCAAGTTTTCTTTGGCTGAGCAGAAGGAGACCATATTAGCGGAGGTGCTACGGAAGGCTGCCGACTTTATCCGTGCCACCAAAATTTACGCTAAAAGCACGAATGCCCGGAGAAAAGCTAAGGTCCCAGTCGACAGGAACCTGGGACAAGGGGATTGGAGCCCAAGGCTTGAAACCGTAGAACCCCGCTTCGGCGAACCTTAGCAGCATACTCATAGAGGTGAAAAAACACCCAATACTGAAGAGGCCCCAGCCGATGATCTGGGCGCCTAAAGCCCACAATGCGTGGAAGTATTGTGAGTTCCATGAGCAAAATGGGCACACGATTCCTGAATACCGAGAGTTGAGGAAGGCCCTTCATAAGTTGGCTGATAAGGGACAGATCGACTAATTCTTAAAGATAGGGCTGCGGCCTGAACCTCAAGAGGAAGAATGCTCCACTGAGATAATGACCACCATTGCCAGGGGATACGCGGAAGGTATCACTCGGTCTGCTTGGAAAGCTCAAGTTCGGGGAGCACGACAAGTTCTCATGACTGAACAAGGGAGCCAAATCACAGTACCAACAATGTTGTTTGGAGGGAGAGAAGGCCCACACTTCACCTCCCTACACAGCGACTCGCTGATGTTCGAGATGAAAGTGGTCAGTGCCATTGTCTGAAGAATTCTAATCGACACGAGAACCTCAGTGGACATCATCAGTTGGGAATGTTTAAAGAAACTCAAGTATTCGCAGAGAGAAATCGTTCCCCTGGTACACCCTATCTTGGGTTCCGGAGAGCAGGAGGTGAACCCCATAGGGATTGTCCGCCTCCCACTGCGCTTTGGTGACAAGACCAAAGCAAGGACCCCTAAAGTAGATCTCCTAATAGTGGACGTCCCCATGGCCTATAATGTTATCCCAGGAAGACCCACTTTGCTTAAGGTAAAGGCCATCATCGCCTCATACGTACCTCAACTTCAGTTCGAGGATGACGACGGAAGCGTTGGCAAGCAGCAAGGGGACAAGCCAGCGGCCCGAGAATGCTACCTTGTCAGTATCCGACCATTGGTGGAACGATCGGCTGAGCGTAGACCAATAGGCCCTCTGCCTTCGGACAAAAGGTCGTGGACCGCTCCACCTAATCCCGCTGAAGGCTTATACACACACTAGCTTCAACAGAGCCCGAGCGGCCACGTCCGGAAGCCATCGATGGCGTTGAAGAGGTGCCTATGGAAGTTGAACATCCCACACTAGCGGTTCAGTTAGGCCGGGAGCTGGAGGCCTCCATCCAACATTCCTTGATCGAGCTCCTACAGGAGTGCTGGGACGGCGTCACTTCGGCCCTGAGGAGATGCCTAGTATTGATCCCGCCATAATGGAACACAAGCTGAATGTGGATCCCCACTCACAAACCAATCATCTAAAAGAAGTGACACATGGGTTCGAAGAGAGCTGCGGTAGCCACCGCATAGGTGCAAAAGCTACTTGAGGTGGGTTTCGTCCAAGAATGTCAGTACCTAAAATGGATCTTGAATGTCGTTCTGGTTAAGAAACGTAATGGCACTTGGAGGATGTGTGTGGATTTCACTTACTTGTACAAAGCATGCCCAAAGGACAGCTACCCCCTCCCAGAAATCGACAAGCTAGTGGATGCCACGGCTGGGCATGCCCTCCTGAGCTTCATGGACGCCTTCTCAGGGTACCACTAGATACCCTATGTCCCAAGGATCAAGAGAAGATTGCGTTCGTAACCGATCAAGGCCTGCATTGCTACAAGTAATGCCCTTCGGGTTGAAGAAAGTTGGGGGCCACGTACCAACGGCTGGTAAACAAACTATTCAAGCCTTTCATCGATCAGACTATGGAGGTATATGTGGATGACATGATAGTGAAGAGCATGCTCGACACCAAGCATGGCCAGGATCAGAAGAAGACATTTGATATTCTTCGAACATTCGGTATGAAACTTAACTCGAAGAAGTGTGTGTTTGGAGTCCAATCAGGCAAGTTCGTTAAATTCATGGTCAGCAGTGGGGGATAGAGTTTAATCTGGAGAAAATCTAGGCAGTGTTAGACATGAAGCCACCGCATAACATCAAGGAACTCCAATGGATAACTAGGTGTATCACGATCCTAGAGCGTTTCATGTCCAGATCTATCGACAAATGTCAACCCTTCTTTTGCGTCCTGCGAAGGTGTGCCAATTTCATATGGGATGAGGAAGTTGATGAGGCCTTTCAGGCACTCAAAACCTACTTAGCCCATTTGCCAAAGTTAGCAAGTCCCCCCCTTGGGGAGACGCTCCTACTCTACTTGACTGTCTCAGAACATACCATAAGTGCGGCTCTGGTAGTGGAGAAAGCAAAGGAGCAGATCTTGGTTTACTATGTCAGCCATGCCTAGGCAAGGGCAAAAATAAACTATCCTCTTATCGAGAAGTTCGCCTACACGCTGGTGATGGCCAGCCGGAAGCTATGGCCTTACTTTGAGGCGCATGAGGTGACCATCCTCACCGACGAGCCCCTAAAGAATGCCCTTCAACAGCTGGATACTTCCAGATGACTCTTGAAGTGGGTAGTAGAGTTATCCTAATATGGCCTCATTTTCGAGGCACACGGCTATTAAAACCCAGGCCCTGGCAGACTTCTTGGCCGAAACCACCAGTGCACTTAAGGATACTGGATTGCCCCCCCTTCGTGGAATCTTTATGTGCATGGCTTGTCCATTAAGGATGGCAGTGGCACTAGCCCAATTATCGAAGGCCCCCAGGGAGAGCGGCAAGGGCATGCCTTGAAGTTCATGTTCAAGGCGTCTAACAACAAGGCTGAATATGAGGCCCTGATAGTAGGCGTGGAGTTGTGTTATACCACATGAATGAACTCAATCAGAGCATTTTTAGACTCTAAGCTTGTGGTTAGCCAGCTTAACGGGGAGTACGAAGTGAAGGATGACACCATAGCAGCCTAAGTTCAGCGAGTCCACGAAGCCACAAAGCTACTGAAGCATTTCTTAATAACTCTTATACCCCGATCGGAGAACCGGCAAGCCGATGTGTTATTAAAGCTGGCTAGTTTTTTTGAGGATGGAAAGCCAAAACAAATCAAATAGGAGGCTTTGACGGAGAGGAGCATTGACCCTCATGAGGTACTATGGGTGGATAGGAGTTCCACATTGATAGATCCCATACAGGCGTGCCTTGTTGATGGCACATTGACCCCGGACTCCAAGAAGGCCGACCGCGTAAAGAGACGGAGAATTGGTTCGTATTGTATGATGGGATCTTATACAACCGATTTTATGCCTGGCCTTTACTGCGCTGTGTGACCCCCAAGATGGGGAGGAAGATACTGAAAGAGTTGCACGAAGGGGTGTGCAGTTCGCACATTGGTTGCCGCGCCCTAGCAGTCATGGCGATATGGACTGGCTATTACTGGCCTTCCCTAGGAGAGGATGCTATGACCTTGGTTTGCACCTATGACAATTGCTAGAAGTTCGCCCCCATCCAGCGACAGCCCACCACACCCTTAACGTTGATCTTCAATCCCTTGCCATTTGCAACTTGGGGTATGGACACACTCGAACACTTTCCCAAGGCCACGTGTCAAAGAAAATACCTCTTTGTCGTTGTGGATTACTTCACCAAGTGGATTAAAGCTGAGGCTATTGCCTCCATTACCGCGGCAGAAGTCCGAAAGTTTATTTGGAAAAATATCATCACCCTCTTCGACATTTCTCAAGTGATAATCTTTGACAACGGGCAACAATCCAACACAGCAAAAGTTACCGGATACCTTAACACCATGGGGTGTCAAGCTCGGTTCACAGCTATCGCGCATCCTCAGACGAGCGGTCAAGTCGAGGCTACAAACAAGGCACATTATATGGCCTGCAGAAGAAGCTAGATGAAGCAAAGGGCAAATGGGCTGTCTTATGGTCAATCCACATGGCCGAAAAAACTACAAGAGGAGAAACGCCGCTTATGTTGACACATGGATCGGAGGTCGTGCTGCCTGTTGAAGTAGCACTCCACACACATTGCCTTACCACCTTCTAGGAAGAACTCAGCAACGCAGCACTCCAAGAGGCTCTTGACCTTCTTCCCTTTGTCCGAGGTGACTCACTACTCCGAGAGGCACTCTGCAAGCGCCGCATTGCATGGCTCCATGATTGCACCATTAAGCTCCACCCCATCAAGGTCAGGGATCTTGTACTTCACTGCATAGAAGCTATGGCATGTGCAGGAGAGCACGACAAGCTTACGGAAATTTAGAAAGGCCCATACAAAGTAATAGGCTAAGTGCGGCCTGGTACATATTGGCTAGAGACCCCAAGAGGCATCCCCATCTCGAGAACTTGGTACAACAATAATCTCCGAAAGTATTATCAATAGCGATCTTTTCTCTGCTTCCAGCTTGATGCCTATGTACTTGTGCCTTTCCTACAATAAATATAATAGATATAAAAGGCAACTCTTCTATACCTTTTAGCCTCCGAAAGAGGCTGAGGGTTCCTAAGCACAGTCTAAGGGTCGGTCGCTATACCTATTAGCCCTCAAAAGGGGCTAAGGGTTCCTAAGCACAGCCTAAGACCCGGTCGCTATACCTTTGGCACCCAAAACGGGCTAGGAGTCCTCAAGCATGGCCTAAGCATCAGTCGGTATGCTTTTTAGCCCCCAAAAGGGGTTAAGGGTTCCTAAGCACTACCTAAGAGCCGGTCGCTATACCATTAGCCCCCGAAAGGGGCTAAGGGTCCTCAAACACGGCCTAGGGGTCGGTTGCTGTACCTTTTGGCCCCTAAAAGGGGCTAAGGGTTCCTAAACATGGCCTAAGGCCGAGTGCTATACTTTTAGCCCCTAAAAGGGGATAAGGGTACTCGAGTACGGCCTAGGGGCCAGTTGCTATACCTTTTAGCCCCCAAAAAGGGGCTAAGGATCATTACACTTTATCGAATCCCCGTATATGAGGCGTCATTCTTCACTTGCCGTTTCCCTTAGGGCCACGGTCCTACGAAGCACTAGCAATGGAGAGTGTATAAAGATAAGCAAAACAACAAGTGAAGAAGTAAATGATAAGGTCCAAAATTTCATTGCAAAAAATTCGGAGATTTCATTAGATAAAATTCGGAAGTACAAACACCAACGAAGGACCAGTACACCGAGCACTAAAAGAACAAAAAGTAAACAAGGACCTTTATACATCAAACACTGAGATCCTCATCATCATCACTGTCCACGCGTGCCGCGACCTCATTGCCTTCGTCATCAAGGGTTGCGGCCTCCCTATCTAGAGGCGTAGTCTCCTTGTCAATCGGGCCGTCTTCATCAGTTGCGGGCGGGTTGAAATCCACCAGCTTAGGATCCTGATCCTCGGCTTAGGCTTGACGATGATCCTCTACGTACTTGATGTATGCCTCAAAATAACCCTCTTGGCTGAAATCGTCAGGGGCCAAGGTCACCAAGAGTTCACGAAAGAACTTTGTGCGGTCCTCATGTCCCCACCAGTAGCCCTAATGCTCGGCCTTGGCTACTTTCTCAGCTCCTGCTGCGGCCTCGGCCTCTACTTTAGAACGCGCTTCTTCTAGTTAGCACTGCAAGTCTCCCTTCTCAGCCTCCAATGCCTCTTTCTCTTTCTTCACCTTCTCCCAGTCGCGTTTGTACTTGCCCGTAGAATCTTCCTACCTTTGGCGCTCTGCCCGTAGATCGAGGATTCGCCCCTCTAGGACTGAAATAAACAGAGTCGATCCTACAAACTTTAGCGCCCGAGCAAGTTCCTAGTAAAACGCTCTGTAGGGTCAGCCAAAGAGAGCACCAGTAACAAGATAGAAGGAAGTCGGAGAAAGCTTGGCCTTACCTCAGCAATAGCCACCTGCTCCTTGTGACCTTTAATGGCTCCGCCGAGCCAGAAGGGGCCAGAGCCCAGGACTTAGTGAAGCTTTCCACCAAGGCTCAGCAGAGAGATCAGCTACTAAGAAATCCACGGCTTGGCCTTGTTTGTTTATTGAGGGGGTCCCAGACAGCCCGGTGATCCACCTGCTGGCTTTCTAGAGAGCCGTCCATAGCAAGAGATCCTAGTACCTCGTTGAAGGTCGAGCGCTCCCCGAACCGTCACTGCAGGGACGACCCCTCAATCCCCTTGCCTTTGGATAGAGGGGGCTAAGCCCTTAGACGGGTATGGGCAGAAGCGGAGACCATGTCCTGGCCCTCCACCGTACGCAGGTGCTCAAGCATATCTGCCCGAGGGAGGTTCACCGATATCGTAGGAGGCTTTCGGCTGCATGATGGCAACTTTGGCGCTTATAAAAAAGGAATAAGGAAGTAAGTTGACACTAAGTTAACACTTTTTGTTCACAAGAGGTCACCACACAGCCAACAGACGGACCTTTTATGCCTGAGTTTGGACACAACGGCGCCTGTACTCCTTGCAGTGCCTCTCGTTCTCGGCCGCAGTCTCCTTCTTAGTGGCCTATCCTCTCTTGAAAGAAGAAAGCATCTCCCGTGCTTGCTTTGCATAAGACAAAAGAAAGTTCGATCAGAACTAAAGAAAAAACCAGACAAAGGAGGGACGTTAAGTCCCCTTAGAATAATTCTTAAGGATAAGGAGGCCAGCGATAGCAAGGAAAAAGGCTTTCTCGAAGTATGATAGCTTAAGGAGCCAATTGAAAGGCTCCCTATTGCTTGACTTGATCCGCTTACGCTCGAGCTCTTTGCCGGCATCCACTATCTAGGACTTGAAGGATAGGATCGCCTTCGGGCAATCATCTTCCCGTAAGTAATATTAAAAGCAGCGGTCGGTTTCGGTCTCCCCTGCGGTCGGCTCCTTAAATGGGCTGCGGACGAAAAGGAAGTCATACTTCCAGTTCTTTACTTTAGACTTCTTCTTGATGGCCATCATATAGCCCTTTTTATTGTTAAAACAATACCACCCAAGGTCCCCGGTCTCGCTTGGAGCCCTCTGAACTGTATGGACCGCTCCGAAAGCATGGCCTATATAGGTTAACCCATGCAACTCACATGTTGCGATGAAAAAACAAATGTTACACTAGGACATGGGTACAATCTGCACAAGCGCCAACTCATACTTGTCCAAGATCTCCATGATGGCTAGGTGGAGTGAGAACCTTACACTGCAAGAGAAGGTCGCCCAATAAATGGCTATACACTTCGAGGGTGACTTATTTACAGTAGCGTCGACATTAGGGATGATGAATTTGTACCCGACGGGCAGGAGGTGTTTCTCCTCCAGTGTCGGCCTCTTTAGGGAGATGACGACCTTGGAGTTGGGGAAATCAGTGCTTGGCCCGTCTAGAGGATCCGACTGTGCGAGGGCCCCTAGGAAGGTTGTCCTTTCATCCACTAGTTCGGGAACCGACCTTTTCTGAGCACGACCTCTCCTGAAACGAGAAGCCAATGAGCGGGAAATGGACGAACTACTTTCCTTGCCCCTGACGGAGGAACTAGTGCTGGCAGACCTGGCTGCTTCACTCGTTCTATGAGTGCGGGAGGCAGAAGAGTAGTTACCTTTAGAAGACCCTTCGGCCATGAGCTGGTCAGGAGTCTTCAATCGTAATGGAGCCTAAGACATTGCTAGCGTTCATTCCTGAATGTCAGTCATACGAGAAATAGCTACATTAATTTTCCATGGATAGACAACCTCCTCCTCAATGCTAAGGATTCTAGGGGTAGAAGAATATTCACAACGAGGCCATGAAGGGGTGTCGGGCTCTCATATTGGCATGACATAAGGGATTTTATTAGGCTCCCTAAACTGATTCTTTGAGGGAACATGTGCAACTACCCGATCATCAATTAGGGTCGGGAGGTTTGAAAACTAAGGGTGGCAGCCCTCTACCTCGGGGCTGGTCGACCTGTCAGGAACGTTCCCACTCGATGAACAGGATGAAGACATATTCATACAATATAATACAAGACGCAACCCTCAAACGAGGCACAAAAGCGTGTGCCTACGAGAAGTGGAAGAGGTTGAAGATGGAGTTGAAGGCAAGGTTGAAGATACACACGAACCCTTTTAAGATTCAAAGGAGAGGTTGAAGATGAAACGATGAGTTTGAAGGAGGATGAAGGGGGAGCAGAGCCTCTCTCTTTAAAAAACTTATTGGTCTCTCTGAAAGGGCTTGAAGACGAATTGAAACGTCCTTCCCTAAAGAACCCAACTACGTTTATATAAGGGGAAAAGGAAGGGATAGTGCACTTCCCACGACGCATGAAGGTCATGAGCACCACTCAGTCCCTAACATGTAGCATCCAACCACACGTAATAACCCAGAACCAAGGGGTTCTCAAGCATAACCTGGGGGCCGGCTACCTTTATCCCCAAAAAAGGGGCTGGGGGTCTAATGGCATGGTCTATGGGTCGGTTGCTCCATCTATATAGCATGGCCTAGGGACTGATCGCTACACGTTTAGCTCCTAAAGGGGGCAAGGATCAAATAGTATGGCCAAGGGGTCGGTCACTATACCTTTTAGCCCCCAAAAAGGGGCTACGGGTCCAATAGCGCGGCCTAGGGGCTGATCGCTCCACCCTTAGCCCCCAATAGTGCAGCATAGGGGCCAGCTGCTGCACCTTTAGCTCCCAAAGAGGTTAAGGGCTCCATAGCATAGCCCAAGGGCTGGTCGCTCCACCTTTGGCCCCCCAAGGGGCTAAGGGCCCAGTAGCATGACCAAGGGGTAGACCGCTACACTTTTAGCCCCCAAAAGGGGCTAAGGATCTAATAGCACGCCCTAGAGACCGGTCGTTAAAGGGGTTATGGGTCTAACAGCGCGGCCTGGGGGTTGGAACGCTCCACCTTTAGCCCCCACAAGGGGCTAAGGGTGTGGCCCAGGGGTTGGTCGCTACACCATTAGCTCCCAAAAGGGGCTAAGGGTCTAATAACACGGCCTAAGGGCCGGTCGATACACCTTTTAGCATCAAAAGGGGCCAAGGGTTCTCAAGCACGACCTTAAGCCTGACTGCTACGTTCTCAACCATGGCCTACAGATCAGCCGTTGCACCTTTATAAAAGCATTACAGAAAGAAAAACGAAAAGCATTGATGAGGAAACCAAGTCCTTATGTAAGAGAATGACCTTTCATTAATATCATAGGTTATAAGATGACCTTACAATGAGAAAAAATAAAATGAAGTGGCAAGCTATGATGGAAACCTATGGCTACTCGTCATCACTAGAAGGAGGCGAAGCGTCACTCAACTTCGAGTTCTCCTCTTGATCGTTTGCTGAGCCAGCTTCTGCCCTTTGATTGGCCCGTCTAGAGTATTGTGCCCACCAAAGGTCGATCTTATCGTGCTGCAGCCAAGCCTCGCAAATGTACCACTGCAGACCTTCGAGCCACAACTTCAGGTGCTCAGCCAAGTCCCTACTCAAGACACCCAGCTCGAGAGCCTCATTGACCACCATAGCATAGAAGATGGCTTGGGCCACCTCGAGAATGTAGAAGTCCCGTGTAGCTTCCTCAGCCATAGCGAGGTCGAAGTGTGGACAAAAGCTTGTGGTAGTTCGCGGGAAGCGACAGAGGAGGGCGCTGCGCCCCCTAAAGTGCCACTTAAAAGTTTCCTTGACATAGTCTGCCACCTGCTCGGTACTAAATACTAAGGAAGTCGGGAAACACCATGATGTAGAAAAGAGCAGAGATTCTCTCTCTAAAAAAGCCATTTCTCTCTCTATGAAAGGATTTGGAAGCGTGATCAAGTAACCCTCCACCAGAAGCCCAGCTTTATCTTTATAGAGGGGAGCGGGGAGAGTAAAGGACAACACGCCCCCCGAGGTGGCTATAGAACTAAGGTACCACTCCGCCTAGGCCACATGGCACCTAAGTACTCAAGACCTACTTTGATCATAAGTAACCCCCCTGAAGGGCCTTGTGGCTCAGAGGCACAGCCCACGGACTAGTCACTGCGTTTTCGTACCCCTGCCTAATCGAGGGTCCTGCAACAGGGCTCTGAGGCCAATCGCTCCAACCATTGGCCTAGAACTGAGCCTCTTGGGTGACAGCCCTTCAGCCGCGTGATGCCAAAGGATTAGCCCCCTACAGGATGACCCCCAGGTCAAGTTAAGTAAGCAAAAGCGCATGATTAAAGGCAAGCCCATAAGGAAAAAGTAGACACTTTATTATTGAAGTTTGAGGAGTACACGACGGTTAAAAAAAAAAAAGAAAAAGAGAGAGGGCCAGATGAAAGGAAGGGAACAAGCATAACAAAGGTCATAATAGGCCTAAACCCTACTCATCGCCGTTATCACTAGGAAAGGGGGATGCATTGCCACACTCCTCCTCCTGGTCACTGTCTGTCTCTAGACGGCGGGCCCTTAAGATGTTGCTCTTGTTGTGCTCCACCTAGGCCTTGAAGATGCTCCACTGTAACTCCTTGAGGGCTGACTCCATGATGCCAATCATCCATCCATGCAGAAAGCCCAACTTTACAACATCATTAAGAAGCATCGCAAGGAACACCGCCTGGGGCATCTCAGGAAGATCGAAATCTCAGATGACCTCCTTAATCGTGTCAATGTCAAAATTTGGGCACAGGTCCTCGTAATCAGACGGGAGGGGTAGAGGAGGAAAGGCAACCTCCCTACGATACTACTTAAAGTTCTCTAGGACATAGAGAGCAATCTCATCCATCTTTTGCGAGCAAGGGAACCCATCTTTAAAACCTTTTGTAAAAGTGAAATTTGCACACAAAGCATGAAATGCAATTCTTGACAATTCCATTTTATACCCCAAGAGCAGATGATTTCCTAGGTCACCGTCCACCCTCAGGAACTAGGTTCTTTCAAAAAGGCCAACAAGATAAAGGTCAATAGCCAAGTGTCAGTCCAAGATAGGGCGCTCAACCGTTAATAAGCCATTTCCTAAGCCCCACCGACCTTCGTTCTATAGATGCACTCCACATTTCGCCTGACT
>NCQV01080322.1:0-13483 GCA_002740545.1 Lophocereus schottii | reverse complement strand
TATATATATATATATATATATATATTGTGCACCCTCTTAGCATATCACCATCATTTGCACATTATTACGTGCAACAAGGTGGACATTACACTTTGTTTGCCCAGTATTTTCTATGTTTTTTCACATATGCAAGAAACATTTAGTCGTAAGAATTGCTCTAGTGGTAGGGTTCTTAATTGGCTTCCTACAGGTCATGAGTTCAAATTTGCCCGGGCACTCATGGTTGTGGTGTTATAGTTTTTGTCTTCTAATCTTCCTTTAAAAAAAATTACGTTATTATTTAATTTATTCATACTTCACTTCTTTACCTTTATTTATTTATTTATTGTATTCAACAAAGTAGGTTCCTCTCTCTATGTGTGTGTGTGTATATACGTATGTAAAGTATTACTCATAATTATATATCACCGCTCACTAAATGATAAGTGCTAAATGTGTAAATCATTTTAAGGCTATTTTTTGTCATTTATAAGAGAATATTGCGCTTATTGTTGTTATTTACTCTGATATTCTCGATTTATGCTTGGGTACAGTTGTTTGGTGTGTTTTGCAGAATTTTTAGTCTTTTTACCCAGTATTTGCACCTCAATGGCTGTATTTTGACCTCCTCCACGGTCATCAATGTTATGCCATGACAGTAGAACAAAGAATGAGCAAAAATCCGATTCCAGCACAGACCACAATTGGACCGTGGTGAGCCTGTAACTTTTTCCTCTTCATTTTCCCTTGGCTGCGCGGCTAAGATTCACCGAGCTTTTCTATATAAGGCGACGTTCTTCAGCAGTAGGAGGCAATCAAGGATCATTCGAAACAAAGCAAGGTGTAGAGTAGCATAGATTAGTTTCTTAAATCTTGTAGTGTTTTTTAGTTTGGCTTTTGTATTGGTGTGAGTCTTGAGTGTGAGAGTCTGTTCTTGAGGCGGTTCTTAAGCCCTTGGTTGAAGGCCATCTCAGTCAATCCCTTTATCGCTCAGATTTCATCAATTATTGGTTATTTTGTTAATCTTTTATCATGTCTAAGTAGTTCTCTTTAGTCTAGAGATTTAGTAGTTTGTGGAATTGTTATTGGATAATGTTTTAGTCTATACAATTGTGCTTATCTTCAGGATTGGTTTGAATTAGTGTTGTCAATTGTTATTCATGTTATGAGTTGATTTTCATCCGAAATTTGCTTGCACAATTGAAACAAACGAATGAAAAACTGAAAGGTGATATTTGGTTGTTGGACTGCTTGATAAGACCTAACATAACTTCGTCTCGAAAGAGAGATTCATATGTTAGGAGGGCCAGTAAGTAATCGAGGACTTTGAACTTGAATTAAGGCAAATTAGTTTGAAAGAATGACTTTGCTTAGTTTAGGCAAATTTAGTTGATTTAAAAAGAATAGACTGAGTTTTTGAAGAGATTACAATTCCTCGAATTTGACCAATTAGAAGAAAGTACATGTTCAATATTTTTGATCCAATTTCCTTTCACAACTACGAGAATTCCTAGACGTTTTTCCCTTATTGATTTAAAAAGGTTTATTTTGCTATTAAATTGAATCCACTTAAACCAGAGTTTTACTTAACACATTTTGATAGTCGAGACTCAGTAAGTTACAATTAGTCCCTGAGGAACGATATTATTTATCTATACTATAACTATCCATGCTCTTGCGATAGTACACACATCACTAAATAAATATCATAGCTCATTAAAAGAAATAGTAAGAGTATAAATGATTGAAACTTTTCAAGTATATTATTTTTTGTACAAATAAAGAATCTTATATTCGAGCTAATCAAAAGATATATTATAATACATTAGAAGATAAATATAAAGTATTACTCACTAAGCATATAATATAGCTCGCCAAAAGTGACAATGCAGCTCACTAAAAAAATGATACGTCAAAATATGAACAAGAATCTGTATGTGCTCACTAAAATTGTGGATTATATCTTTGTAGACTTTTTTATTATGAATAATTAATACCAACAACTAAATCAAATTGGTCACCAAGCATATTTGATAACTCATCAAATAACTATTATAACTCACTAAACAAATATCATAGCTAACTGAAGAAAAAGAATAACATAGATATTTAGAACATCATTTAGTGAGTTCTAGATGCACAATATCTTTTTTTTTGTATAGTAGCACATTTTAATCAGTTATATAGCGTTTTTACTGAGTGAAACTCAGGTATATAAAATGTGTTAATTTGGATATGTCCTCTCACTAAAAGTACCTATTAGCTCTCTAAAAAATTGATCTTGACTCACTAAATATTCTGGTGAGCTGTATAATACTTTTAGTAAGCGAGATTAGGTGTACATTACCATATTTTAGTTAGGTATGGACTATTTTTAGCGAGCTGAAATCCAGTTGTATAATTATTTTTGTACAACCGGTTGTACAATGTAACAATTGACCATCATTAGAGAATCTTTATCGAACTATATGTCCATAATTTTTCTATAGACAAACATATGGAAGGAGAAAAAGAAATAACACATGTGAATAGACAAAAACAGTACGATGAGAGAGGGTGATCGCATCAGCGGCCTTCCAGACAATCTACGAGCAACTATAACATCTTTGCTACCAGTTGAAGAAGTGGTCCGATTCAGCCTTCTCTCAAAGGCGTGGAGAACTGTGCGGACCTACATCATCCGTCTCAACTTTTGGTTCCAAGTAGCTTAGTGTTATCTTCACAATGACCACATTAGGGCTCATAGCAGCTGCCCCTGTGCCTGTGCACAACCTTCTAAACTGCTCCTGGACTCTATCACTTGTCTTAATCCTAGCATTTGTAGCCTCTCTCTTACTTAAGTATAGCCCCTCAGGCAACAACAACAACAGATAATGGTGAAAAACAGAGCAAGGTATGACTAACAACACGATGTCGATCATGACCATGATCAGTCCTCGTTGACATTGTGGAGCCTGTTTAGTAACTATCTAAAGGAGTTGGAGCTCACCAATGTGTCTTTGTACCTATAGTAGGGATACCTTTTCAAAGGTGTGCCAATCTCAAGACGCTCAAGCTAAGTTGGGTCTTTGCAGGAGCTGATGTCTTCAACCCTCAGCTCTTTCCCAATTGCAAGCTTCTAGAGAGTATCAGCTAACACAGCAGTACTCTAAAGGATTCTTCCCCCTAAACCCGCTGCCCTTGAGAAGGGCACGTGGAAGAAGCAGTGACGTTGGACTGTTTATTATCATTGCTCATGAAAACCTCAAATCCTTAGAGCTTGTTAGGGTTAGCCTCCGAGGTGTAACTTCTATCTCAATTAAGGCCCTTGGTCTTAGGAACCTCACCCTTCTCAACCTTCGTGCCTTTTATCCCACTGCCAAGTTAGGAGTCAGCATGTCTGTATTTAGTTTTCAGCTTGAGCTTGTTGCGCTCCAGGTCCATGCGATGGAATTGGATGCACACTTGTATCCGGACAACCAATATAGTCGTATCAGATATGGTTACTTAACATCCACCCATATCCTCGATCTTTTCATGGGACCTCTGGTACACATTATTAATTAATGCATTCAATTCATACCACATTGCAGATCATAGATGCACATTGTTAATTTTTTTCATCTTATTTTCTATGACGTAAGCACTTGGATAGCTACATGACATTCTAATGTGCCTACATATGAGTTATGACATGAATATAGCTTATGCATTACCATGAGAAGTTATTTTATTTCAACATGTAGTCAAAAGCTATATCTAAGTTAATGGTATCGAGATTAGGTGAATACCTCATAGCTTTACACGAAGATCAAAAGTTGATTAATATCTAACCCTTTCTTTTGGTTTCTTTTTTGCCAACCTTTTTCCTTCAATTGTTCCCCTTTTGGGCGCATTTATAGTGTTCTCAAAGCATAGGGCATGATCACACAGGCAGGCAATTCCAAAGGCTACAAAGCTTGTCTATTGACTTCGATTTGAAAGATGTAAGAGATGCTGCATTATTGTGGAGGATTATTCTTAGACTTTGCCCACATTTGGAGAGGCTATACATTGCTATTACGTAATGTTTGCTTGCATCACTATCAAAGGATGTTGTATATATTTTCATAAGCAACTCCAAAAGAACTTATCTATGTGCTTTCTAAAAACCATCTCATAAATTTCCTATATTTGAACTTCTCTTTTACTCTAATTTAAGCCGAATGAAACACTAGCTAGTGGAGGTGGTCGGTGGTGGTGTGTTTACTGCTTGTGCGAAATAGCCCTTAAATTTTGCCGTCAGACATGATTTACTTTATTTATTCTGGTGCACAGGGAGAAAAGCAAGGCTCAAATTCAGATCAATACCATTGCCATATCTCGTGCCATGGCTATCATTTATCTAAGGAGAAGCTCAAGTGCTTCCTGAGCCTGAAATTCATCTAGATAAGAGATTACACTGGGAATGTACAAGAAGAACAACAATTCTTAACAAGCCTAAAACAAACAGCTTTAAACATAGAGCAAGCAAAGTTCTATTGATTATTTATTTAGCACAAGTTTGCTTGGTATGCCAATGTGGTCCCAGGAAGGATGTTAATTTCTTTTCTTTTTTAATATTTCTCGCGCTATTTAAACCACTATTTTCATTTTCTTTAGTTTTGTTTGTTTTTTCTTCTCCTTACTAACTCAAATCAAATTTTATGAGCAAAAGTTTCTGGAATGAAATCATATACATAATCCTTATTTTCACTAACAAAAAGTATACTAAAAACACGCCGACATATTATGATTGGTTTATTTTAATGTATATCATTGAAGTCTCTTATTTACATGATGATGTTTTCCATCTAATTATGTCACATAACTTTGTGTAAATTTGATATCAATTTCATTAGTGTATTTTGATGC
Source organism: Lophocereus schottii (assembly GCA_002740545.1). NCBI lineage: Eukaryota > Viridiplantae > Streptophyta > Magnoliopsida > Caryophyllales > Cactaceae > Lophocereus > Lophocereus schottii. The sequence continues at coordinate 8,632 of NCQV01080322.1, read as the reverse complement.
ATGGTTGAATCACATAACAATAAAATGACCTAGGTATTTTTAATCCAACAAAGTCAATAATTAATCCCTCTAGGAGGTAATTAATCTTGTTTAAGCAGGCTCATTATTTCATAATGGGCTAGTAACCATAACCTCAATAGTACCTGAAGAAGACTAGAAGCATCATATTTTAGAACAACTTAAGGTGAGAAGTGTAAAAAAGTTAAACATATGGTTCTCCCCGGAACAAATGTTAATTGATAGGGAAGCTAGTTTGAGGTTTTCAGTGGGAATAATGAATAAATGGTTGAATAGATTAAGAACATTTTTAAAGCCAGCAAGAGCATGGATTGAATTCCAACCTTGTTTAAAATATTACGGACCTAAGACATTTTTTACGAATCAGGAGTCACCGGTAGACTATGGCTAATTGGGTACAAACCAACTTGCCATGAATTCAAAAATGAAGTTCGAGTATAAGGTATGGAACCCTTGATAAATTGTTAGAACCCAAACATGCCTATCAATGCAATGAAGATGGTCAAGAAACTAGCCATGCTCTTCACTATTACGATAAGAAGCGACCATTTGCAAGTCCATAGTTGGTACAACATTAGGAGCTTCTACTTTAGTTTCTATCTCTCCTTTATACTGTTTGATGTGGGACATGTATGATCAGTACATTTGATTTGGGGCTTGATGCATTATCATTAGTATATTGGATGTTCATAGACTTCTATTTTGCCTGATTTTCAGCCCTTGTTTAGCCCTTTTTCTTTTGTAACTTTTGGTTTATTATGGAAAGAAGAGGTTGAACTTGCCTCCTTTGGTCTATATTGTGCTTATGAGCAGTACTTCTTGCTTTTCAGGTGTCTTTGCCAAAAAGACAAGAAATTTAGTGGTCTTGGTAGAAAGAAAGGTCGTAGGAGTGAAATTTTAGTAAGAATGGAGGTCTGAAGAGGCACCGAGGGACCAAGAGGAGCAATGTTGCAGTTTTCCGAAGACACGTAATTATGCTACAGGACGCACGATCATGCTGCAATCATAGAAGCCATGCACAATCAGTCAAATGATCGTGCCCTCAACCAGTGCATGTTTCCCATGAGACACACAGTTGCCCGTGCATTGATGTACGACTGTGCGTCTTGGTGATTTTCCCAACTAAATTGTTTTTCAAGACTAATTAGGAGGGATCTTATGTTTTTGTTTAGAGGGCATCTGTGAGGGGCGATCTTAGGGTTTTATTCTGAGCACTTTTGCACACCACTCTAGATTAGATTTCAGAGTTTAGTTCCTTATTCAGATTGTGAACTTTTATTCAGATTGTGAACTTATCATTGCCATTGATTGAAGTACGTTTCTTTTCCGTTCTCTTTGTAAATTTTCATCAAAGTTTGTGCCTTTAATCATGTTCTTCATGTCCTTATTTACGATTATGATTATTGTGATGCTTAGTGGCTAAATCCCCTATCTTAGATTGGGATTAGCCCCTATGATGTGATTTGGAATCATGCTCTGGGTTTTTATGAATGAATGCCTATGTTTGTGATTGAATTCTTGCTTAGTATGAAATACGTTCAATGAATTGCCTAAAAGGGATCTATTCATGTTTTTAATTAGGGTTTAGGAGACCAAGGAAAGTTAAATCTATAACTTAGATCTACTGTGTGAGTGATTGATTCCTTAACATGAAAATAGTTAGGGTTTCAATTGACAATTATAGGTTACTCAATCAAGTGGCTTTGTTGACTTAATTTCATGAAAATAGAGAACTAGGATTGCTTAATTAGTCTAATGATCTTTGAAAGTAGGTGTAGATGTATTCCAATTTATAATAATTCCATTTTAGCCACTGCATGGACAAATTCATATGATCTAATGCATAACCTAAAGAGCACAATAGTGTGGTGAAACCCAATTTAGGATCTTTATTATTTTTTAATCAAACAGTTTCAGTAGCATTCAGTTTTCACAAACTTGAATCTGTTTCTGCCTAACTTGAGTGTTAAAGTCAATCTGGTGACTAGAACCAGGCTCCCTATGGAATACAACTCTTACTTGTTGTTGTTAACTAAATTTGGCATTGTGCGCTTGTGCTATTTTAAGACAACAAGTTTTTAGCGTCGTTGCCAGACAGCTTGTTTGTCTAACATCAAAGATTAGATTAGGATTTTTTTTCTTTTTCTTCTTCTTATCCTGCTTTGTTTTATCATTGCTTGGACTCACTTATGCTTGGTATAGTTTTTGCTTTGTATGCACAGGCGTAGTCAAGGGAGTCATAACCTACTTCCCTTGAATCTTGAGATCGAAGTAATTGCTCAAAGGCAAAGTGGAGCGTAAAGACAGAAGAAAGCAGAATTTGCAATGGCAGGGAACAACACTCAAGTTTTGAGAGATTATGCCATGCCGCAATCATCGGTTATTACATCATCCATAGTGAACCCCACAATTGAGGCACATAACTTTAAACTCTAACCAACCTTGATCGCTCTGGTGGAGAGAGACCATTTCGGGGATCACCCATCAGATAACCCCAATATGCACCTTTGCAACTTCCTTGTGAAGTGTGACACCGTGAAGCTCCATAGAGTGCTATCGATGCGATCAGACTACTGCTCTTCCCATTCTCACTGAGGGATAGAGCTTAAGATTGGCTTCAGAAGAAGGAGCCAAATGCCTACGCTACTTGGGATGCACTCTTCACGGCCTTCCTCATCAAGTACTTCCCTCTAGAAAAGACTGCCAAGCTGAGGGCAGATATCACCTCATTCGCCTAACTACATGGCGAATCAATATATGAGGCTTGGGAGAGATTTGAAGATCTTCAATGCAAGTGTCCCCATCATGGAGTCCCCGACTAACTCTTTATTCAGACATTCTACAATGGCCTCGACCAAGCCCTAAAAATGTCCAAAGATGTTGCAGCTGGAGGTGGTCTCATGAGGAAATAAGTTGAAGTAGCGAAGGCCCTACTTTAGGACATGGCTGCCAACAACTATTATTGGTCCAATGAGCAGGCCCCTCTAAGGAAGGGTAGTGGCAAGTATGATTTCGATGCCGTGGACATGCTAGCAAGCAAGGTTGATGCCCTTGCTCAAAGGTTTGATAGGATGGGCGCTCCCAATCCGGCGAGTTCTTCAGGTATGACCTATGAGGTTAGTGCTTTATGTAACATATGTGGCATCCAAGGGCATGCTACTGCTGAGTGTCATATGACTTTCCAAGGGATTGAGTATGCCAATGCTATGCAAAACTTCAACCCTCACCCACAAAACAGCACATACTAAAATACATACAACTCTGGTTAGAGAAATCACCCAGACTTCTCTTATCGTAATAACAACCCCTTGCCATCTAATGCCCCTCAACCTCAACCCCCTGGTTTTCAATATAGGGCACCCTACAGCCCACCTCCCCAACAACCTCCTTAACCAAAGTTCAATCTGGAGGGCCTTATGGAATGCTTTATAGTGACCCAAACCAAGACAAATAAAGCACTTGGAAAGTCGGTGGTTAACCAGTTGAGTTTTAAATTTGAGACCATGACTACTCATCAGAAAATGATGAAAAACCAGATTGCTCAGATTGCGCAGCAGGTGGGCCATTTGTCTAGACCTCAGGGGCATCTACTAGGTTAATTCGACGCTAATTCCAAAGGTCAGATGAATGCCATTACATTAAGGAGTAGTAACGAGCTGGAGAGTCCCCAAATGCCCATGAGGGAAGACAGGAGAGAGAGGTTGAAGAAGAGGGTGGTATTAGGGAGGAGGTTCCCATTGAACCTCTAGGTGAGAGGTTAGAAGCTCAGGAGCTCAAAGAGATGCAAGTTAAGACTAATGTACCTACAGTAAAGTCTTACAAGCCTTATGTCCCATATCCCCAGAGGCTAGTGAAGGTTAGGAAGGAGCACAAGTATAGGAAGTTCCTTAAGATGCTGAAAAAGTTTCACATTATTATTCCCTTTTTGGAGGCTATCATTGATATGCCCTCCTATGCAAAATTTTTAAAGGATTTTCTATCCAACAAAGGAAAGCTACTTGAGATTGCTATGGTATCTCTCATTGAAGAATATACTGCCATTATCTAGAACAAGGTTCCTGATAGACTTTTAGATCTAGGAAGCTTCTCTATCCCTTGTTATGTAGGGGATGTGACCATTAGTAGGGCACTATGTGATCTTGGGGCTACTGTTAGCCTTATGTCCTACTCCATCTGTAAGAAGCTGTGAGTAGAAGAATTGAAGCCTACTACAATCTCCCTACAACTGGTTGACATATCTGTTAAGTACCCCCTTGGTATTCTTGAGGATGTCCCATTGCAAGTAGGAAAGTTCTTTATTCCCTGTGACTTTGTTGTCATGGAGATGGAGGAGGACTCCTGTATCCCTATCATCCTAGGGAAACCCTTTCTTGCTATTGCAGGAGCCATGATTGATGTTAAGAATGGCAAGCTTTCCCTTCAACCAGGGGATGAGAAAGTAGAGTTCCACCTACCTTGGACTATGGCCTATCCAACTCTAGATGATACTTGCTGCAGACTTAATGTGTTAGAAAAGAAACACTCAATTAGGGGGCTTTCACTTGGCATTCTGTAGAGGACCTTCTAAAGGCCATGTTCAACCCAAAATTATGATAATTTATATCCTTTATTACCTAATATTTGCTCATAATAAATTCGTTGATTAGATTTTTAATATGTTTTCATTTATCTTTGTAGATATTATGAGAGTTGAATAAAATGAGTATGAAGGTTGGAAGAAAATGGTGTTAGATCAAAAGGAAGCAAAAGAAAAGGAAAAGAAGTAGTGGGCTCAATCTCGAAGTCCATGCGCTAGCTTCTAGCCTGGTCTGGCTTAGAGCCTAGTGCCCTTTCCCTCTCTCTCTGTGGCCCTGACACGTCTTCCACCCGAGGCCCAGCCCAACAGCACCTCTGTAAAGTTTGTCGTGGAGCTACAAATTCAACCACTACTTCGATTTATAAATAATTTTTATAGCATAGGAAAGTAAGGATCGCTCCCACGAAGAAAGATTATATCAAAAGGCTAGTTTAATTCTAAATGATTTTACTATACTAATTTATTGTTTCTAATTTTTGTAATTCTAAAACAAATCAAATTTAATAAATAAAAATCTAGAAAATACTCAATATTACTCCTAAATATTCTAGATTTATTTCTGGAAATAAAACAGTAATTAGCTATCCTAAATAATCTAAAAAAATAAAAAGAGAATAATAACTCAATCTTCAACTGGAAATCAAAACAGAGAATAATAAATAGAAAATAAACATTAAAAATCACAAACAGTAACCTAAACTAATATTCTTCAAGTTTATAAGCTTATAACTCTAGAATTATATCGAATTAATTTCAGAAAAATCAAAACAGAAAATTGCTGCAGATAACTAAAACAGAAAATTCATTCTAAAATTAGAAATAAAATAAACTGCACTAATATAAATACAAAATTAATCAACAAAATTACCCTAATTTAAGGAAATAATTTTCTGGACTCAATAACACCTAATAAACGTGAAATAAATATTAAAAATGAAATTTCCAGATTTATTGAAATAAAAACCTGCACATATCAAATTCACAAAATAATTCTGACAAATTATCAAATAGTTCCCAAAAATTACAAAATTAAATAGAGGCAGATTAGGACACTATATAAACCCTGGATTGATTAAAAATTGAAAAAAAGTGAAAGAAACTATTTTTAGCCTAATTTTTAACAAATCCATAATTAAACGATAAAACAGAATATAAATCAAATCTAAAATTATAACCACTCTAAAAATCAAAGTCTAACTAATCTAAAATTACCAAGACACTCCTAAAAGACTATTGTTTTGGGGGGGGTAAACGAAATTTTTATCAAAGCTAATAATTGAAAAATAAAAAATGACAACCTAAACAAACTAACTAAAAGCAACAAATAATTATCAAAAGATATCAAATTTATGAGAAAATACTTAGCATAATCTATATCCACCATGAAAATTAATATTTATCATTAACAAACAAGTCAATTTCATCCATGAGTTAAACTGTAGAAGACACCCACCAGTGGATCTTCCCCGTTTTTCTGTATATTATAGTTTAATTAGGTCCAGCCCTAATATAAACCCTACTAATTTGATAACCCTTACACCAGTGTAAGAATTTAATCAAACTAGAGCATTACGTACTAGAAAAACATCATCTGATACTTTGTAACCAATTTACCAGCAAATCGATTTAACAAAGATCTAAAACGATTACTTAATTAAAACAAATGACTTTGAGCTATCCATGATTAATTAGGGTGATACTAATGCTTAAAAGACGATAACTTTTACGTATTAAAACCTTTTAAACTATTATATGAATTTGTATTAAACTAACTAGCATGCATTCTAGTAATATAATACGAATATCATAAACGACAAATACTAATCGCTGTGGATTCATGAATATAAATCAATTAGACAATAACGCATGAAACTTATTTCAAAATAATTAATTTAGCATGGTTTCAAATAGATTATACTAAGCACAAAAAAAAAACTACTCACTCATATTAAAATAACGTCACAATAACTTAGCAAAGGTTTCATATTTAATAACATAAAGGGTTTAACCTAACTAAATAAAATAAAAATAGCAACCAAAACAAAGAAGACTTAGGCGTGGGATGCTAATTGCGTTTGGAGAAGATGTGCCTTGGCCTTCATGTGTTGGGCGTGAGGAGAGGGGATTGATGGAGTGGAGAGATTGGGGGTGTAGTGTGAAGATGATGGTGGGTAGGATGATGATGGCGTGTTTGATGATGGGGTAGGCGTGAGGAGAGTTTATGGTGAAGGTTGAGGGGTTGGTGATTGAGCAGGGGAATGGCTGCGTGAGTTGATGTGTGATTGCCGTGGAGATTGATTCTTTTTATTATGGTGAGGGTGATGGTGATCACGGTTAGTAAATAGGTTTTCTTCTTCCTTTCTTCCTTCTCCCTCAAGACTTCTGGTTCTTCTCCAACTCTTGAAACCCTAGCCCAATTAAATAATTATGGAAATAATATTTTTCGTAAATTATTATTTTTGGACCGTCTTTATAGCCAAGCGTGTAAAACCCGAATTTCGACGTCTTCTCTTCCCTTTTTATTTTATTAATGCCTAACCTGAAAAATATATAAAATAAAGTAAATTAGACGCAATAATATATATAATATAATCAAAATAATTATTAAAACCATGCATGATTTTTGGCTTAACAAATTCCCTCATACTTAGACTTTGGACGTCCTCATGCAAAGAAATCTTAGACTCGACCTAAAACTGACCCTTTTTCTTTCATATAAAGTCATGCATAACTATGATATTCATACTAGGTATTGGCTTGCTTTAAAAATAGTTTTATTGCAAATTAATTAGTTTTTCCTCCAATAAGTGAATAACTACTAGACATCCAACTACACCATCAAAGAAGTTTCTTCATCAACTTCACAACATTTCTTTAATGAAGTGACAAGATCAATAATTATTCATTTCTTTTAAATATACTTACACCGATCAAGAGGTATAAAAAGCTTATGATAAAAAAATTAAAGTACAGTGTGGCTATAGAGACAATTAAACTAAGTAGAATAACTCATTGAATTGATTCTAACTTGCCTTGTACATATTTTTCTAGTTCTTCTTCTATTTTTTTTTCCTTCTAACTCTACTTGCACACATATTCGAGGCTCATATAGGGTCCTAGAAATTAAATACTTTCTGTCTCACACTCACCCGAATAGAGGTGCTGGAGCAAACAATTCATTCTCATTTTTATTTCTTTTTTTTTTTACTGTTAGTTTTGGCAAGTCATTAATCGGCCCAAAAAAGGGGCATGACTCTCCCAATCACGGGCTACTCCATACATAAGGCTCACTTGAGACCTAAACTTAAGGGGAAAAAAGGTGCCGAGCCACCTATTCCTACCCATATTGGTAATCTAACCTTTTTCCCTTTCCTTTTTCACTTTTTTTTTTGATAATAAACAGATAAGAAAAATCACAATTTTAATGAGTTATTCAACTAATTTAATAGTCTAGGAGATGGGTCAGGTCATTTTATTGCCGCTGAAGTGGATATAATACATAACTAAATAAGGTGGATAATCATGATAATTACTTATTAAAAAGATATATGAGGATCAACTCAAACTTCTCTGAAAGACAACTAGCATGCTTAGACGTCTTCACTCATAGAAGAATAAACTAAAAAATAGCTAATAAAAACACAAAAAATTTTTAAACAAGTAAGCCTAGCATAAACTCATATCATGCATTATTTATAAGAAATTTTTTTTTTCGATTTTAAATGCAGAATGTACCCCCCCACACTTAATTCATGCATAGTCTCTAATGCATGCAAGAAGATAGAAATACTGAAAACAAAAACAAAATTAAATAGCTACTTCCTTAAAGACGTTGGGTTGCCTCCCAACCAGCACCTTTGTTTGTAGTTGTTGGCTCAACCTCATGAAGCTCGTGGATCCTCCAGTTGGATCTCTTCCACTACATCATCAATAATCGGGTAGGGCACTTTATGAAACTCAACATGATTAAGACTCTTAGTAAGTATAGTCAAAAATTCATCTTTATTGGATAAGTCATAAATATCTTGGGGCAACTCA
>NCQV01080316.1:0-10842 GCA_002740545.1 Lophocereus schottii | reverse complement strand
CCGGATCCACCGTTTGCCCTCACAAATCCACTGGCATAAAGTGGAGATCGACCTCCCCAATGCTTAAAGCCTTCGAATTTCATGGAACTTCAGACGTTGATGCACTCAGAATTGGTAACCTCGAACCTCTTCTGGTAAGTTTGTCAAAATTCTCGCCGATTCTACTTCATCCGAGGTATGTCATCTCCACTTCTGACTCTCTTCCCCCTCTCTGGATTAGCCCCTTGGCCTTCGAGGCGATATTTTTTTCCGTGGATCTATATTGTTCGAACCTGATCGTTTATCACCTTTAATGGGTTTCTGACTTGAATTTGGGAACAAACTTAGAGTGTTTTGATCTTATTAGATCTTCATCGATCATAATTACCTTAACAAGGTTTTTTAGAATTAAGGGTATTACATATTATTGTGATATTGTCGTCCATGGTTCTCAACCTGCTCGAAAATTGGAATTCTCTGTTAAATGGGGCTGTTGGATTCTTCATGAACCTAGTTGGCTTGCTTGGAGCTTCCCCCTGTTTTTCATTTGGGATTGGTTTAGTGGTATGTCTGCTGCTAATGACACATGTTGTCATGCTATGGGCAGTTGGAGCTTTGGTCATGGCTATCTCATCACATGGACCTTCCTTGTTTGGCCTTGGGGGATCATTTTGTTCCTTAAGCTGACCTATGTGAATAACATTCTATTATTATATTTTGTTTTGCTCCAAATGCCTATTCATCAATCTTTAAGGGTTGGTTTTAATTCCAATGTTATATGAGTTACCTACCGTTGGGCAAATCAACCTTGGTAGAGCAGGCTACTCCTGAATATTTTAGAATTACCACATGATGCAAGTACCTTATTAATCAGCATAATATTGGTCCCTTTGATGTTTTCAACCCCCCCATGTGCAATGGAAGCACATATCAATCCTCGTTCCAAGATTATCTATCTTGTCATTAAACGGAAGGTCTTACTCTATAAACTTCTTCCTAGTAATATGGATTTGTTACTTGTTATTGAAGTTTCTATGGTGAGAGAAATGCATGGTGAGATTGATCTCTCCTGTAGTTCTAAGACCTTTATTGAGACTACCTTCGGGTCCAAACAAATTTATGTGTTTTTATTTCTTTGGTTATACTTTGATGTCAAGCATCAACAAAATGATCTTTCCTATCCTATATGTTCTCTCAATGATTTTTTTAAAGTACCGAGAATACAATTATATCTGATGACCCAGAGGAAAGCAATCGTGTTCCTGTAGTGATCTTTGTTCATATTTGCAGTATGTTTACTTGCGTATGGCATGAGAAGAGGTTGGTTCAGTTTTTCTCGACCTTCCTTGCGAACGCTATTTTAGATAGATAATTGTATCTTTTCTGCCTCGCTAATGAGGCCACATTATTATAGTAGTCCAGATGGTATCTTGCGTTGGACATACATTATTTGTTTTTGGGTGTTATTGTACTCCTATTTGTTTGATAAAGTTACCAACACATCTCTTCTTGGTTGTAATGCCCATATGCAATTTTGGCATTTTGGCTCAGTTTCAATTGACGTTGAATTATGGCTGACTTTGTACATTAGTATTTTATTTTTCACTACATTTGTTTATGTTTTCTATTTAGAAAACTCTGAGTTGTGGGGGAATGTGGAAAAACCTTTTTGGTTTTTCCCACAGCCTAGCCTTCTAAGGCTGAAGAATGACCAAACATGCTACAAAAATATATTTGATCTGCGACGGAAAATCCGATGAAAAAAGATGATTATTCCGACGAAAAAATGGATTTCCGACGGAAAATACAACGCAGAGCAGGTCGTCAGGATTCATATCGTCGCAGAAATTTTTCCGATGAAACCCGATGGAGACGGATGGAATTTCCAACGGAAAATACCCATCGGAAAAACCATCGGATAATATCCATGCAGTCAGTGGAGGGAGGGAAATTCCGGAATTTCCGACGAAAATTCGTCCGAAATTCCATCGGAATTTCCCTCCAAATTAAAAAAATTATTTTTTAAAAATTTTGGTTCTTAAAAACCCAAAAAAAAAATTTTAAAAAATTTTGGTTCTCAAAAACCCAAAAAAATAGATATATTACAACCTAAAAAAATAGATATATTACCAACCCAAAAAAAATTTTTTTAAAATTTTGGTTCTCAAAAACCCAAAAAAAATAGATATATTACCATATGCAATAAGTAATAATTACCAAATATAATTAATATAAAGCTTTATATCTACCAAAAGAAGGTGTTAATTAAATATTAATTACGATATACACGTAGTTTTGGATCTACACGCAGATCACATAAATTACACGCAAATCATATCAGCTAATCAGAGTCAGATAAATCTATGAGATCATCATCATTGTCATTTTAGGAGTCCTCTTCATCATCAGGGTTCAAGTTGATGTGGCTGAAAGAACCTGCACTTTGACCTTTGAAAAATCTGAAAACTTTTTTCAGCATGCGCTATGTCTTCCCCTGTTTCTTGGTTAGTTGAGTTATAGCCTCTACTTACTTGGCTATACTCTCACTGAGGAGTTCCGCTTGCTCTCTTGGATCAAAATGCTCTGCTGATGAGTGACGTGTGACTACAATGGTAGCTGATTTCTTCAACTTCACCCCCTCCGTACCAAAACCGCATACGCCCCCTTTCTTGCCCAAATTTTCTTTAATCTAAAACTTTTCTTGGGTCATAGGTGACAGTTGGGAGCCCTCTTGAGTTACAACTTGAGAGTACTCCTGCCATTTGTTGTGATGATCCTCCTGAAAATTATCAAAAATAAAACAGTTTCATACTAAACCTACAATTATAACATATGATTCATCTCTGAATAAAATGCGTTAAATTGAATTTATATATTTTTTTGCAGATTTTTTATCCACAAAAGTTTTGTCTTTCAGTTTGCAGTGGGTGTCCTTAAACAATTTTTCACATGTGGGTTCCCTACCTAATGTTTTGAGCTAAAGAGGAAAAAAAAAAAAAGTAACCAGTAATTAAATATAAACAAGGACGAGAACCTCAATCCATACCATACATTATATATAAGAAATACGCTCATTAATAATCACATTCCTTACCAGGCGTATTTTCCTTTCACTAATCGGAATTGAGCCACATGTATGTAACGAAGGACCAAAACCTTCAGCATCACTCAATCTATTCTTTTTATTTTGTTGGCTCAATTTCTTGAACTTGTCATCCTCACTCCAATGTTTAAGGATCTCATTCCAAATACTAGGTGGTAACCACTTCGGCTTTTTGTTGTACTTCCTGGCATATCCGGGAATGTCCCTAAGTCGAGTTGCCCCTCTGTACTCAAAGTTACGCCGTATCTGGGCTTTATTGTCTAGTGCCCGTAGTCGTGTTTTTGTGCCAAAGTTGAAGTATATTAGTAATTAAACATATCAAACAATCCAATGACGACTTTGAAATTTGTTGTACAGAAAATTAACCTTGAACTCATTAAACCATATGTCTCTCTGAGATTGTGGAACTTCCCCCCATGTGGTCCAAGGACGTGGGTACTTAACTGCAAAGCTTTCAACAATTTTTTGAACTACACCCTGATATGGAACAAAACTAAGAACAAAAAAAGAATTTGTTAAAAGTAATTACTGTAGGCATTAAAAGAATATGATTACTGACGAAATTACAAAGCTTGTAATGAACTTACGTATCACCATCGTGTTGTAAATATATCTTATTATTGGTGCTTGCAGTTTCACTATCAGGTGCGGGACTGTATCTATCTCTTCCTACCCCTTCATTTTGGACCCTTTCATTGTGCATTGAGTGGCTTGGCATTCTAGGTTGCCCCATCATCTGATTACCGTTGAAATATGGACTAATAGTGCCAAACTATTGATAAAACAATGGCGTAGCTGAAGTACCACCCATGTAAGAAATATTAGGTTGGATTGGTGTCTGCATATCCGCACCAAAAAAAGGTAGTTGCATATGGGGTTGCTCATTCATACTACCAAAATAATTTTCGAATGGTTGAGTTGGATCAAGAAAACCTCCAAACATTCCACTAAAGGTGTTTGTTTCATAGTTTTGATCAGCAGGATCATACTGTGGAGTCGGTTGTGGTGCTCCTCTACCCGCATCATTCCTAACCGTTCGACCATGACCATGTCCACCATTGAGTTCAGACATCTAACAAATAAGAACAAAATAAAAAAAAATACAACCGCACCCATATTCGTAGTATTGTTAGTGAAAAAATTACAGTACATATATACAATTGTTTTTCTGGGTCTGCAATTAAGAAAAACTACAAACACAGACATAAATATCCATACAACGAAAATATTAAATCAATCATTGTGAGACACATCGTCATCATCATCATCACCACTTTGCAATGCCATATTTTCATCATCATCATTATCATCAGTGTCTTCAGCTTCATCCTCCCATTCACCTTCTGCATCCTCTTCATCACCATTCCCATCATGATCATCACTCCAATCATGTCCATCAACATCATTAGCTTGTGCAGTTTCATCGACTAATGTTGTAGCTATTACATTATCCACATTCATAGTTATCATTCCTAACTGTTGATAGACAAGTTCTAGATTATCATAATCTTTAGGAGCACCGCGATGTTTATTTGGTATACCTATCCACCAATTCGCTTTTTCTGATATCCCCTCAGGGTACTTAAGGTATACCACTTGGGTTGTAATATCAGCAAATATAAATTGGTCAAACTTTCTGTAACGTCTAGTATGATTAACCTCGGGATATGGGGTAAATTTAGGATAACGTAGCCCCCGAGGAACATCCGGGTCAAACCACTCACAATTAAAAAGTACACATTTTTTAATTGGCTCACCCGTAAATTCAACACGAATAATTTCGTGAAGTATGCCATAATAATCTCCTGGTACTTCATCACCTTCGTCAACTCCTTTGACACACACGCCACAATTATATGTAACTTTACCTTCATTTCTAGCCTTGGTATGAAACCGAAAACCATTAACTTATACCCAGAAAAACATTCCACTACCATAATCGGTCCATGAGATAAGTTCACCAAAAAATCTTACCTCTTATCATTAAATACCCGATAAAAATTGACCTATGAAAAAAATAAAGGTAAACCTCTTTAGAGTTACAAAAATATTTTTTAAGAGTTGAAGGTTACTTAAGAAAACTTACTTACATTACACTCAAACCATTGTGCAAAATTTGCCTCAATAAACAAGTCAACTTCCACATCACTCGCGTTTGAATTATGGCCGCGAAATTGATGTCTAAACCAACTGTAATATTTAACGAACGAAATTAATTAATTATTATTCAACAATTATTAAGTATTCAAATGAAACTTTCAGTAACTGATATACTTTCTCCAAATATGGTTGCACTTCATCACAATTCAGTAAAATGTAAAGACGTGCGACACGACACTCCGGCTCAGTGAGATATCTTTTTCCTCGATGTCCAAATTGAGTACCCTTACGGTTGAACATCGAAAGAGTTCGCATTTGTGGTTCGGGTTATTGCAGATCCTCATCACGCCCAATACTTGGGCAATGCAAGTTTGATTAAGAATAATACTCAGCGAAATGTTTGATCTCAAATGCTAAGTATGCGTTAACCATAGATGCCTCTACACGGGCTTTATTCTTTGCCATAGGCTTCATCCAGCCAAAGTACCTCTGAAAAGGATACATTCATCGATATTGAATAGGGCCGCCCAACAAAGCTTCTTCGGCTAAATGAATGGGCAAATGTTCCATGACATTCCAAAATCCAGGCGGAAAAATTATCCCCAACTTCTAAAGAATTATAGCAATGTTCTTGTTCGTCTCTTCCAGCATGCTCACGTGTAACTCACTGGAGCATAAGTTTCTGAAAAACTCACTCAATTCGACCAAGGGTCCCAACACATCTTCCGGAAGAGCAGCAAAAGCTACTGGAAGAAGATTATCCAGAAATACATGATGATCATGACTTTTCATATATTTGCAACTTTGTGTTAGATGGATCCACCCAATTTCCCACATTAGAACAATAACCATCAGGCAACCATTGACAGACAATCCTTTTTTGAGGTAATGACAGCGCAAACTTGGCTTTTGAATTACACAATCTATCAGTTGACCCTCTTGTAGCCAAGTTCAACTCTTACCTACTACATAAAATAGACATATCCATTCTTGCTTTGATATCATCCTTTGTTTTTCTGGGTACATCCATCATTGTATTTATAATATTTTCACTGAAGTTTTTCTCTATATGCATAACATCAGGGTTGTGTCTCAGAAGTTGATGCTTCCAGTACAGAAACTCCCCAAAAATACTTTATTTTGTCCAATTACGTTCATTTTCCTCAAATCTCGGAATTTGAAAATGGATATCTGCAGTCACTTTAGGCAATGTCGATACTATATCAGACAACATTTCACCAGAAATCCTTTGGGGAGGGCCAATGTGTACGCTCTTCCCTTTACGAAAAGCAACTTTATTAGCTCTAAAACAATGATTCCGAGGCAAGAACCGACGATGGCAATCAAACCAAGATGGCTTTCGGCCATGCTGTAAGTGGAATGCACAATTTTGGTACATACAAATCGGACATGCTAACAATCCATGAGTACTCCAACCGGATAACATACCATATCCGGGAAAATCATTAATTGTCCACATTAACGCGACATGCAATCTAAAAGTTTTCCCACACGAAACATCAAATATATCAACATCCCACAGTATTTTCAACTCATCAATTAAGGGTTACAAGTACACATCAATCCTGTTCTTCGGATTTGTTAGACCCGGAATAATACAAGTTAAAAACATGTATGGAGTTGTCATACACATATCTGGAGGCAAGTTATAAGGTATAACAACAATTGACCACACAGAATACGATCTTTCAGATATGGAAAATGGTGTGAAACCATCAACAAAAAGACCTAACTTTATATTTCGATGCTCTGCTGTGAAATTCGGATACTTTTGGTCAAAATGCTTCCAAGCTAATCCATCCGACGTATGTCGGAGAACACCCGATTCTTGGCGGTGCTCATGATGCCATCTCATATGGACGTCAGTCTTTTTTGACGCATATAGTCGTTGCAATCTTGGGATTAAAGGTAGGTAGTGCATTTTTGCATATGACACATCCTTATTACCTCGTTGGTTGGATTTCTTTGGTAATTGTCTTGTATGTCTACAAAATTTGCATGCGGACAAACCCTCATCCTATTTATAATAAAGTATGCAACCATTCGGACAACAATCAGTTTTCTGAACATCCATACCTAAATCTTTCACTTTTCTGAGTTGCTGATGATAATTTTTTGGAATGCCACTTTCAGAAGGGCATATGTCTTTCATCAGGTCAGCAACTTCATTGAAACAACGTTGAGACATGTTGTGCCCCGATTTAATACTAAGTAGCCTCATAGATGTTTCAAGTTCAGTTATGTTACACCCTTTATACAACGGTTTTTGGGCAGATTCAAGTATAGTGTAAAATGCCTCAGGATTTGCATCATGATGGCTACTCATGTTCATTTCATTAGCTTAGAAGGCAGCATGAAGTATGTTCTCCATATGATTATAATCGTTGTGATCGTAATCAAAATTCATAGAATGTGAACTACTGTAATGCCCCCAACCCTATGGCTAGGAGTGTTAGCTTTTTTTTTTTTTAATCTTGAGATGAAACGGACAGAGTTTCCCCTGAAATTTAACCATTTCCCAGGCTTAAAGCCTTATAATAATTTTCCTGCACTGAAGAACAGTAATAAAGGGTTTAACTATGATTCAACGGCTACCCGCCGGAGTTCACGGCTCTACGGGCCACCCGCCCAGAGCACCACAACCAGCGCAGTTCAATGCTTAAACAAATTAACATGAAAAAGTAAAGCCCTGGGCAACTTAGATGGTGGCTTACATGACCTTATAGAGCGACTCTAAATGAAATGTAATACAGGCACACAAGAGCTGAAATTACATGCCGTTACATCATAATACATTTTGCAGTTTACATACAAGCTCATAGCTTTACTCTTAGGGCAGCAATGACTTCATCTCGGCTTACGTGAACCCACTTTTACCTGTTATTTCGGAAATCTGGAAAGGGAACAATACTAAATAGGAATGAGCAATCATCGCTCGGTAGATAATCCCCCTTCCTAAAACAATACTTAAATGCAATAATAACTTACGAAAACTGTTCGTAATTCCTTTTCTTTGAAGAACTCACCAATTGTACAACATGTTCCAATCACAAGGCAAGATAAATAGCCTTTGCACTATCCGTTTAACTTGAAAGTAGCTATACTTAATAAACTTCCATGAGACATTCATATGAACGCATAAACGCAATGAAAATCGAGGAGTTTAACCCATAAATACCACTTGCTGGAATATCTGTTACGAAAATCATTAAAACTCTATATACATTGCAACGTACATTATTAAGGCTTATTGTTATACCTATAATCTATGTCGTACATAGTCCTTAAACTTCATTGAAGATGCTATCAAGTAATTAGCTATATGAGTTTAATACTGATATTAAAACCATCGTCATGCTCAATGCGATGAAATCACCACACCCATGATACCACTATCACATACAGTGATAAGTCATATATAGGAACAAATTTCCTTGCTCGAACATGGAACAATAACCATACGGTGAAACAGATACTATGTCATGCGATTAGTAGGGTTGCTACATGATTGTTGGCGGAACTGTAGGCTATATAAACTTTAAATTCTCTACCTGTTGGTACAACTATAGAACTGTAACACAATTGATGAATTATGAAACATTTGATAAGACTATATGTATGAAACATTGAACTTTGACTCATCTGTGCACTGGAAGGACTATGAACTTTGAACTCTGAACTTTGGAACTTCTGCCTATTGGTTGAGTTATAAACTTTGGACTTTGAAACTTTTGCCTATTGGCATAACTCTGAGCTTCGAATGGAATAACTATGAATTTTGAATGGCATAACTATGAACTTTGAACTTTGAAACTCCTGCCTATTGGCAGACCTGTGAAACACTGAATCGGAGGTCTCTGCCTACTGACGAAGCAATGAACACTGAACTCTGAAACGTTAAGTTTGAAGTTCTATGTAAACTTTAAAAAGGAGACAGTGGACTGATTACGCTAAGAATTCGATTAATGCAATGGAACCATGCTCATTATTCAATGAAAACAGGCGACCGATGAAACATTTAGGAATACTTAAAAGTCAGATCAATAAACATTCATAGATATATCATTCCTTTGCAAGCATTAACGATGAATACATGTAATCGATGAACTATATATATAATCAATAAACTTTATATGGCCGATAGCTTTATATAATCGATAAACTCTATATGATTGATAAACGAATAAATCAATAAACCTTAGAAAATCAATAAACCACGTATAAATTGATAAACTTTATTTACTCAATGAACTTTCTATATTTGATAACGTTATATCACCAGTAAGCTTGCTATGATTGATAATTTTTATATAATCAATAAGTTGTATATTAAATTGCTAAACTTCGTATGATCGATAGTCTATATATAATCACTAAACTTTATATAATCGATAAATCGCTAAACTCCATATAAATCAATAAATCACTAAACTTTACATAATCAATGAATCGCTCAACTTCATAAATCGATGAATCGATAAACTCATACACATCGATAAATCGCTAAACTTCATATAAACCGATAAATCACTAAACTTCATTTAAATCGATAAATGTTATATAATCGAATTCATTTCCAATAATCGATAAACTATATATATTCGATAAACTTGGGCAATACGATCGATATATATACTAGGCCTCGTTCTACAGTTTTCTCAAGTCACTAATACTCAGTTCTAATTCAACTTGAACGAACTATAATCGATAAACTTTCATCAAAATTAACAATAAATAAGAGTAAGAGGGAACCCACCTCGAATCCAAGCTAAGGGACTTGTTTTAGGGTTCGATTTGGGTGGCTTGATGCGGGCTCGGTTTGCCCCTTTGCTCCCCTTCTTCTGGTCTCCCTCCTTCCTGCCGAACCGCCGTCGCCGGCAGCTGTGGAGGAGCTGCCGAGACACCGCCTGCGACCTCCCCCACGGAACCGTTTTCCCTCTCCCCTGCGTCTGCGTCTGCCTCTCTCTCTGACCCGACCTGGGTGGAGACGGTCGGGCGTGCGTCGGCCGGTTGCCAGCGACCCCGCCGGGGCTTCCCTCGCCCTCTCCCGGCGTGTGTGTGTGGGTGGCACGGGCAAGGGTCGAAGACCACCCCCCTTTCTCGATGTTTCTCTGCCCGAAGAGAATGGGCTTTAGCCCCTTTAAAATTTTTTTTTCTTTTTTTCTTTTTCCTTTTTCCTTTTTCTTTTATTCTTGCTGGTAATTAATAATAACACCAACCCACTGTACCCTAAATCCAAATTTTCTGACCTCCAAATCTTAAACTGTAATCATTAATATAATCATCGGTTGATTATTCGCCTTTTGATTATATTAAGGTTCGATTCAATAAATTGCATGATGGTTCCCACAGTTCGACATTCTAGTCGAATTCAGAAATCTGTTCAATGTAGTACCCGATAATAATCCTTAATACCAATAAAACTAATAATAATGAGAATACTAATATTCCTTTCAATAAAATCAGCGCTCAGGCAGACTTTATCGATATTAGTTTAATTTATAACGATATGAATTGGCTTAACGAAGGGGAAAAAGTCGCGGGTGTTACAACTACTTGCACCCCTTACTTCCGAATTATCTTCGTCCCCATGACTTGTCCAATACCAATAATTCTTCACAAACCCTTTTCTATACAAA
>NCQV01080301.1:0-13553 GCA_002740545.1 Lophocereus schottii | reverse complement strand
TTATAGTAAATATTATTATTATTATTATGAATATTCATACTTGCATATAATATTTCTAAAATAAAAACAAAGTTGATTCCATTCCAAAACTAAAACAGTAAGGAGTAGGACCTGATTCCATTCCAATTTTCACCAAACAACTGAGTTCAAAATTCAAATTTCATACCCAAACCCCTAGGATTCAAGTCCTGATTCCATTCCATTCCAATTTCCCTCACCAAACAGGGCCTAAGTTAATATTGACCTGGGACCCTTAAGGAGGTCCAAGTAAGCTTAGGAAAGGTGGTTGGCAATTAGTAGCCCTAAATAAGGAGTTTAGCTACTGTATCCTCCAAAACCACCTCATTAGTACATTTCCAATTTCTGGGCAAAATGCTTCATCCCATTTCTATCTCAATTTTAGACAGTGATCAGGCTCCAGTTTGGACGAATTATATATGTCCAGACAGCCCTGGATGTCTAGTTTCCATCAAGCCATAAAATATCTCCAATTCCAAGTATCGAGGAATATATGGGGTGAAAACCGAGCAAGGGTTAGTAGAGGGATTAGAATTGCACCTTTTTTATTAATGAATTAATTGGGCTAGCAAATGGATTAATTAAGGGATAATATTTCTTGAACAGCTAATGGACTACTCCAGGAGCCATCTAGTGAAAAGTCTCCTTATCTCATCCAATTAAAGTAGTGGCTAACTCATCTAATCTAGCACTCATGCAATCAAAATTTCGGCTCACCTACATTCTAGATAACCCTTTTAAACTTTTACCACTAGTTAGGATTTCAATGCTTAATTTTCTTGTAATCCTATTGGTTAGTGCATAACTTGAGAAAGGGGGTACTCTCCTATTTATTTGCTTGATCCTTGTAATATTTCTCAGATTTGGATTAATGATGTAAGAGCTTGATATTTGGTATTTTCTCAAAATCTCAAATTTCTTTATCTCTATTAGGAGGGTGGCGAAATTGAGTTCATCCCTTTGATTTAATCCTTGTGTCTAGGCTTTAGAGAATTAGAGGATTGAGTGATTTAATATAGATGGAAGTTTAACCTTTAGCCTAAATATATCATCTTTGATTTATCTCTTTTGTCCCATTATTCTCAAGTTTGAATCAATCACTAGAAGATCTGAAGTTTTTCTCTCTATTGGGTTTTCTTAGGGGAGATTAATCTTCATCTACAATTGGGCTCAACATGAAGGGTTTACACTTTGGTCAATGAAATTTCACCCATGGATCACCCATCAAGATAAATTCTGAAACGCATCATGCAACCCAAAAGGGGCTTTTTTTCCTTTTCTTTTCTGTTTGTTGGGCCGGGCCATGGTTTTACAAAGTATTTTACCATAACCCCTATAATGCAAGTTACAAAAATGAGTTCTCGACATAAACAGCCATTCAACTTTACAAAACATTTCAGCTTTCCTGCTGATTTTTTTGTTTTTAATCGAAAGGTGCCATTAATTTATGTCATGTTAATATCTCTCCAAATGGAACCACAATGGTATTTTTGAAGTCATAGCATAATTTAATGGCAAATTCAACGGAAAAATTAAATTTTTTGAAAAGTTCATTGCCAGGTTATGCAAAAGTTGTCCCAACTTGATTTTTTCAATTGTATGAAGGGGGGCATTTGTAATTCCATTTAGTACATTTAAATTTGATATCCACTAAGGTTGCTATGGTAAGCTGATTTAATTTTTTGACCTGATCATCTAGATTTATGGGCCCTCATGAAACTTAAGAAGCTAATACTCTTTGTTTTATCATTGGTTCCTACTATTAACATGACAATTGAAATTCAATTTGGAAATTGAAAAGATTAAAGCCAAATTGAAGTTTAAGTTCAGAGACAAGAAACCATGTATTTTAAACCAGTTTTATAACTATGACACAAGATGCAAAATTAGCTAGTATAAGAGCTAACATTGGCAAGAAAGAGTAGGAATAGTACGATTATCGCGAGCATAATTGTGCGGATGCCCAATGGACAAAGGGGGTCGTTTAGTGAAGAAATAGGTTCCTACGCGCATTCATTGGTAGAACACTCATGATTGATATCTACGCTGATTTTCGCTTTAATAATTGACACACTACTAAGAAGCTTGTCTACTCTCATTTCTACACAGACATGCCTAGCTTTTCGAATTCTCAAAAACCCTTATGAGACATGAGTTTGCTCAACTTATTCCTCACCAAGCTATGCTAGTCACTTGATTGGCAGATTTCATAAACAATAAGCATATTGGATCCGATAGCTAGCTTGCTCGAGAAAGTGGCCATGGAATTTCTTTTTCCTAGGCTTGGTCTATACCACGATTGTCCCAAAAGTAAATGGTGAACCTAGCAAGTACCTTAATTAGCTTAACAAGCTCGCTTGAGAAAGTGGTGACTAAGGGAGAAGCATCACTTGGAAAGATTAATTATCTTTAGATGGGCAAATATATCCCAAATGCTATTCTCTTTTTACCTTAACAGGAAGAAATGGTTTGAATTAAGTGCAGGTCAAGGTGTGCAGATCCCTGTTACTCAATTTGGACTTCAACGGAGGAAGAGAGAAAAGCAGGGGAGGAATTCCAGATAATGCGAAAGAGCTACAAGTACAAAGTCTGTGACATTATGCTGAGTAGGGAAGGATTCACTTAGCAGTACACACTTGATTCCATATTTAAAACATTTCAAAGATTAAAACAAGTAGATTTTTGGCTTTTAACTGCATGAACATTTCCCTAACCTGGAAAAGCCCATTTTAGTTTCTTTAGGTACTACTTACTAGTGCTTGCGTTACTTCAATTCTTCATTTTTCCCTACTACCCGAGTCAGACCTTGACACTGGGACGTAGGTCTAGACCTTGACACTCAGACGTAGGTCTGGACACTTGACCCTTCATTTTAGACTGAAAATGTACAAATTTATTTGGAAAATTGATCACTTCAAGTGAATGGCATGGCTAGTCCAACTAAGATAGGTCAATGCTGCATCTTTTTAGAGCCATAATTCTTACCTGGTCCCACTCTCTTTTCCCAATTCATTGGTGTAAAGAATGTAGAACTGTCCTCCGACAGTGCAAATGTATATTCCTATTGGCTATGCCAGAGCTTTTCATTCAAGAATCCACTATAAGCATGAGTCTGCAGAGACGCATCTACCTGATACCGCTTCTTAGAGACTACACAATTCGTTTGTATGTGTTAGCGGAGAAAGAGGGAGAAAATCCAACAAAAAGTAGAAAACCATAAGCCTAAAGCACTGCTATTCATTTAAATAAATAGACAACACTAGAAAAGCTTTGCCCCACCTCAAGTTATTGAGAAACAAGGAAATTGGACAGAGAGAGTTCCAACTTCCAACACAGTTTTAATTGCTGGTACACATAGTCAGAGCTGCCACCACCAACACTTGATTTTTGAAATTTGTAGATAGATTTTTCAGCTCAAACAGAGGAAAGCATCCATGTTAAGGTTTGGTAATTTAGATTTAAGGTCTAAATGATATGCAAATGTTATTAACATTCACACCAAAACAAACCCACCTCATTCTTTCGATGGGCCTTTGCTTCCCCGTCAGCCTCAACACTATCAAGTTTCAGCAATTGCACCATAAGCAACTCAGTTGAGATGATGAATTCCTTTTCATCTACCTTTATTCCACTCTGAACAGATGTTTGCAATGATGATACCTGCTTGCAGCAAGAAATATTAATAAAGCATCCAGTTTTGCCAGGGCAAAAGAGGAAAACATTAGTATATAAATAGTTACCCTTTGAGAGAGCTTATCCACCTCAGCTCGAATTTCGGAAACTGCTTCACATGCCTTCAATATTTCATCTGTGTTCTGTACCTCCATTTTTCTCTCTTTGCTTGCTGGATAGCACATAAACAACAATTTTGAGACGTCCTTCAGACAGGACATGTGCAAAGTCTCCATCTCATCCCCCCTACTCCATTGGATGTAAAGCTTTTGGTCTTTGGGCCGAGTGTCTCGTGCAAGAAGGCTCTCCAATTCACCTTGTATCACAAATTAAAAGGCCCAAATTAGAAAAACGATCAAACTATGACCCAATGCCAGCAATCTCTTTCTCAAAAGCCTGCTAGGCTGAGCAACGTAATCTCCAATAAGAGCAACTTCCATCAGAGACCATAGCATTAGGAGCCCCAACAGCAGATCAGATACCTCTCATGGCACGTATGGGTTGACGTTATCATGTTCATCAGAATGGTAATCAAGCATGCATAAATTTACAAGTAAATGTCTCACATAAATTGAACTAAGCCTAAACACAAATCTAATTCACCAACATCAGGCTCTTTTTTCTTCTTTTCTTTTCTTTTTTTTTTTTGGGGTGCTGGGGGGGGTTCTGATGTATGCAGCACTAGCCAACGTTTGAATTTCAGAGGAACTGTCTCCATTGCAAGTAGAATTTGAATACTGTTGGCTGCTTGAAACTGAAATGCCCTATAATACAATCCCATGAGCCATCATGCCATTTTTCTTCATCCATTTTGTTTACAACTCATTCTAACTCTCCTCCATGGTAGCAGATTATGAGCGCAAAACCGATTTCAATTGCAGAAATCAATCATGCAGCCCTTGTTCTTTGTTATGCTCTCCAATTTTTTCAACAAAGTTTTCATTTAGCATGTTAAATATCATGTTAAATTTTATATAAATTGGGCTTAAACAAAATGAGTCATGCATACAAACCCAATGAGATCCCACCCCAAAATCAATGGGCAATCGGTGAAGTGACTAACATACTTACACACATGATCAAGACCTCTTAAATTGTCAATGTGTAACAATCCCACTTTTATAACTCCAACACAGAATTCCACAAGTTTATGGATCCAAAAACAGAGCTTCATACTATCCAATGACTATCTGTTGTTACATCAACAGGCTGAAGGTTAATCCTCTGCTTGGAGGTTCAGGAAGAGTGGGAAAGGTAGGGAAGTAATTCCTATTAGATTAAAAAAAGGTCACAGATACCACAATAGCATCAAAATGCTTATGGAGTCCAAATGTAAAATGAGGGCTTCCCTGCATTCAACACTGGTACCTGCTTGAAAAACAAACACGCCTACAAATGGAGGAAGGATCAAACATGGGAAAGATAGGATTCGTAATTAGAAATTTCCTTCCAGCCTCACCTCCCCAATTCCACCCCTCCCCAGTGGCAGAACTCCGTTTTTTTGGGGGAGGGCATTACATGTACTGTAATATGAGAAACAAATGCATTGCTTAGTGTACAGCTTAGTTGGAGGAATTTGATAAAGTGAGCATCTGTCTTTGGCTAGTCTGTTGTTTGAGTCTTGCCCCTTAAGAATTTTTGACCCTCAAGAATGCAATGTTGCCTTTCATTTTTTTCGTCATTTATTGTAATTGCTCTAATGTACTAAATTTCAATGGTTTCTTTAAACTCTCCATTCTATTTGTTTGTTTGCTTGTCTTCTCGTTAATTTCTAAGTGCTCACTTTCATATTTGGTCATATAAATAATAAGCTGACGGTTTAAAAATTCCTGTCACTCCCCGGTCCCCACAACGCGTTAACAACAAAGAAAGAGTTTCTACTTGTTAGAACTTTTAGAACCATCATCATTCAAAAGCGTGTTGAAGTTGCTTTCCTTAATGCTTGATTCGCCTCTACCATTATGTGCACCTAAGGGATCTGCAAACTAGCATTTGAGATACGATGAAACCCTTGACTTGAGCCACTGCACTCATGGTTGAAGCCCCTGCCATGAAAAGGCAAATCTTATCCAAGTGTCATTTCCCAAAAGCAACGGCTTTTGCACATGGCACTCCACAAAAGCAAGTCCTTTGAACTACTCTATGTTTATAAACATACTTTCCATTAATATTTTGTAATAGTTCCAACACTGATTGTCAACCCTTGGAAACTCCAGTACTCATACTAGTATGCTATCACCGGTTAACAATACAGTCTAAAAACTACAGATTTCAAAAACACTGCAGTTAAGCTCTGTACGCGCGCAAGTTCTGAGATCAACACTAAGCCCATCTCAACTTGCACTAATTCAGGACAGAAAACCCATATCAGTAATCACATCCTCTGCCTCCATTAACCAAAAAATGACGAGGAACGGCATGAAAAACGGGGAAACACTGAAAAGCTAGTCAAACATACAATTAAGAACAACAGAAGAATTTTGGAAGATAAAGACCCAGAAATAATTACCAAAGTGGATTGCCAAAGATGGGTGAAATCGTGGAGACAAGAACCCCAGTAGACCATCAATCGAATTCTCTCTCCTTTGAAATGGCATTCCACTCGGCTTCGTCTCGTGCACCATTTGTTTGGCGCTTCCTTCCTTCACACTTTCCTCTTCTGGATTCATATCTGTCCCACTTTGTCCGATTCAGCTTTCACAGACGAATTCAGTCATCGGAAAGACACACAACAACATAAGCCTGGAGATAAATTGTGGAGGAAAAAAAAGCTGAGATTATGGTGATGGGGGATAACGTTTGACGTTCGAATTTAATTACGGGAGGACGAGAGGAAACTCGGAGCGGTAACAGGAAGAGGAGGTTTCCAGAATTACCGTATTTCGGCCATTAAAGCATCTCCAACAACAAAAATCAAAACTTGTCCTTTTGATCCTTAAAAATTTTAGTGGAAAGGAAAGTTGGAAAAAAAAATTTGAAAGAAAAAAAAGGTAAAAGAAATGTTTCTCTTTTTTTAAGATTGAGAAAAAAATCAAAATATGAATAAAAAATTTGTATATTGATAAATTACTTAAATTATTATGATATTATTTAAGTAGTGTGATATTAGAAGAGGTCTGAAATTTTATTGGAAATTTTTTTCAAACTTTCCTCACAATTTTATGAGGAAAATTTTATCATTTGTTTCTAATAATTTTTCAACTCAATTTTCCTCTATTTTTTCTTTGTGATGTTCTTTAAACCAAACATAAGAAAAAACGTTACTTTATTAAATTTTTTCTTTATACCGAATTTTTCAAACTTCAAACAGAGCCTTAGAGTTTTTGGAAAATAATAATCCAAAGTTTAGGAGTAGTCGAAGTCAATAATCTAAACTTAAAAAATAGCTACTAGCGATCTGAACTTTCAATATTTCCACTATCAATTATCCATCCTTTAAAAAATTACCTAGTAGTGAGCTGAAATGGGAGCACTGAAGTATGATTTTGCTGCAGTATGGATCATTGACAGTAAAAATATCGAAAGTTCGGAACGCTAGTGGCTATTTCTCAAATTCAAGTTATCGACTTACACCACCCCTAAAGCTTAGATTATTATTTTCCAAAACCCTTGAGTTTATCCCTACCGCTACAAAAGAACATGAATCAATTAGGTCGTATTCTTTTCGTTGGTAAATCTTAATTTACTAACTTTAATCCAATTCAACCCACTTCAACTCATTTCACAAACGTCAATAAAAAATACCAACTTGTTCAATCCACTTTAATAAATTTCGATCCACTATTTTAACCAACCTCTACCCATCATATAAAAACGTATCAACAATCCCCTTCAACCCACTTCAACTCACTTCAACCAAAAAATATATTTTATCCTACTTTAACTAATTTCACTCATTTTTAAATCTCTATTTCTTAATGATAAGAACAAACCCTTAATGATAAGAAAATGAAATGGATTTTTCACTTGTATTGGTGTGACGTGTCCCATATCCACCAAATGGGAGCCTTTGAGTACAGTCCGTCTATTATCATCCCGAGGGTGTAGGCCTACCCACCCACTCCAATCTTGTCAGGCCACGAATAAAGCCCATGCAAATTAAACACCATTTCATTTATATTAAAAAAAAAAAAGATGCGCGTGCAAAAGCAATTGAAAAGACACCAAAATGCTCCTTGACAAAAAAAAAAGAATTCTCTCCCTCACTTCTCCCTTTTATCTCTCTAACAAAGATAAAGAGAAAACTGCGACTATTCGACATATTTCTTCAGCAATTTTGCACTTAGCACACCAAAAGTTCAACATTGCACAAATGAAAAGGTGCTGAAGCAATTAAGAGTATTTGATTTTCATTTTAAACTTACCATCCGTCAAATTTGTAGATTACTTTTACCAAAATTTGTGTAATTTTAGGGTTTCTTTGAAAAAATAGACTTCGACATAAATGAAGACACACAAATGAGGAAAAGAGAAGCAAGCAGTGAACAAAGATTTAGCGTGCAATCGTTGAATGCATTATATAGTTGGATGCACAATGCACAACAAAATGTGTACATCTCGTTTAGCATGTACAATGACTTAATTTGATGTGCAATGGAGTACACTATGCATATAATTCACTCTCTTATACATGTTATAGTGCATCTCATATAATTTTAATGTGTACAAAAAAAATCCTCACAAATCACTAACATTTTGGAGCAAATTGGACATTAGAGTGTGCTTCTCACATAGATTTAGCGTATAACACAAGATTGTGCTAATTACAGTGCATGAGATATGATTGTAATCTTCTATCTCTATATTTAGAGTGCATATCATATAAATTTAGCGTGTAAGATAAAATCCTCACATATATGTAAGATTTTAGAGCAAAATGGACATTCTACTGTTCTTGTTATATACTTTATATAATTTTAGTGTGCTTGTTATGTGGATTTGTTGTGCAAGATTAGTGTCTATCACAAACTGTCTACCTAGAATACATGTCATATACTATTAGTGTACTTTTCTTATAATTTTAGTGTGTAAGAAAAAATCCTCATATGTTACATTTTGAAGCAAAATGAATATTGTAGTGTGCTTTTTGACATGGGTTTAGTGTGACAAGATTTTTCAACGTTTAAAAGTTAGAAATAACACAAAAAGTTGTTATAATGTCGAAGATTAATAATACACATTTGGGTGTTCGATTGATGTAACATTACTGTGTATTATAAATTTATATTCTCTGCAGATTTATCTACTATGAAAGGGGTGATAGATATATATATTAGTGTACTTTTGACAAATATATATAAGTGCATGTCATACAATATTAGTGTGCCTTTGTTATTGTTTTAATACATAAAGTAATGAACCACAATAACAAATGATGACTCTCCAGAAACTGTAGGTTCTGGGCAAGAGGAAAACATTCTTCTACATGCAAATGTTGTCAAAAGGTATTTCTCATTACAATATAAACTAAAGATTACCTACTTTGATATATAACTAATAATTTAGAATTATTTCCCATTTTTAGTCCATTGCTAGTAGCTAAGATTGTTGTGATACATATCCCCAATGATTTACGCCTAGAGAATGAAACAAACCCAAAATGTTTATTTTTCAATGAGGAATAAGAGCTTATTTTCCCAACACCACCAGTAGTCAATGATGACATTTGTGAAAAAGAGCATCAAACCAGTGCTCCTAGGACAAAGGACCAATCAGATAAAGGATTGTTCGTTTTAACGATGCAAGAAGTAGCTAGCAATAAGGAGCGGTTGTGAGTGGTTGAAAGCGTTTATGATTAGTAGTTAGCAGTTGTGAGCAATTGTGAACAGTTAGGAGGCAGTTGGATTAGTGTTTGTAATATAATGTAAGCAGTTGCAAACGGTTGGTAATGAATGAGGACAATGGAAGTGATAACTGCCTATTTTATACATCATTTTAGGATTATTTTGCTGCATTTTTAGGAGAATTGTGTGCTTTAAGTTATAATTTGTACCCTCATACTCGATTTATACTTGAGTATGGTTGTTTGACGATGTTTGCAGGAATTTGGACCATTTTGGCCCAACATTTGACCCTCCTTTGAGTATCTTTTGATCCCCCATGGATGCCTATGAGGTGTTATGCCCGTGAAGCAAGAGAAGAGCAGACAAATGGTTCCAGCCAAGACCACGGTCCAACTGTGGTGCCTGCCACGGACCGTGGTGAACCGTGTAACTCTGGCCTCGTCGTTTTTCCCTCAGCTGTGTAGCTGAGAATCATCACAAGTCTCTATATATGCATGTCCCTTAGCAGAAGAACCAGAGAGGAAGAGGATAGTTTAGTTCATTTTCTTTCTAAAATTTCACTCTTTTTAGTTAGGATTTTTAGTTTGTGTTTGCAAGTGAGAAATTTTGGAGTGTAGAGATTGTTTTGGGTTGCAGTTTGAAGACTTGGTTGAAGGCTGCCTTCGTCAACCCCTTCCCTCTTAGATTTTGCTGAATCGTCGGTTAGTTATTTAATTTTTAATCATGAGTGTATAGTTTATCTTATCTAGGGATTTGTTAGTTTATGAAAGTGTAGTTGGATCATATCTTAATCAATAGCATTGTGCTTTTATTTCATGATTGGTTTGATTTCATTTTATCAAGTGAATATCATGTTGTGAGTGGATTTTTGGCCAAATTTCGCTTGCACACTTAAAACAATTGAATGAAATACTGAAAGATGAAATTTGATTGTTAGACTGCTTGATAAAACCTAGTGTAACGATGACTCAAAAGAGAGATTTGCGTGTTATGAGGACATGAGAGTAATCAAAAATATTGAACTTGGATTAAGAAAGATTAGTTTGAAAGAACAACTTTTGCTTAGTTTAGGCAAATTTGGCTTATTTCGAAAAAATAGACTAAATTTTGGATAGATTACAATTCCTCGAAATTATTCGATTAGAGAAAAGTGCATGTTAATCATTTTGATTCGATCACCTTTCTTACCTACATAAATCCCTAGACGTTTTCTTCTTGATTGAATTTAGAATTAGTTAATTAGAAGTTGATGAATCAAATCCTCCATTAAATTGTTGCTTAGCATTTTCTAATAGAAAAGACTCGATAGATTCCTTTGGTCTCTGAGGACAATATTTTATCTATACTACAGCACCCGTGTGCTTGCAGGCAGTGGTCAAGTTTTTGGCGCCATTATTGGGGATCAATTTGTTAACTATCAAGTTTGTCTTACGAAAATGACTAAGTATTTTATTCTTTTTTTTAATCTTTTCTTTTTTATTGTTGTTTGATTGCGTTGGTAGTGTTGGTGATAGTGCTTGTAGAAGTCTTTCTCGTTTATGCAGAGTCCATTTCTATATGAACCCGATTCTGAGATCGAGAGGACTTTCCGCTTGAGAAGGAAGAACAAAAGATTGAAGAACAAAGACGTGAGGCAAGAAGAACTTTGACAAATACGGCGGGAGGAGGAGGTGACCAAAGAAGGACCCTTAGGAATTTTGTTACCCCTAGAGTTTAAGGAATCGCCTCAAGCATCGCTCACCCTAACATCGAAGCAAATAATTTTGAGCCCAAGCTGGCTCTCATTTCCATGGTGCAACAATTCCAGTTTGGAGGAACTCCTTTGGAGGACCCGAGTCTACATCTCTCAGCCTTTTTAGAGGTGTGCAACACATTGAAATTAAATGGAGTCTTCACCGATGACATTCGACTGTGTTTCCCTTCTCACTAAGGGATAAGGCAAGAGTTTGGCTTCATTCTTTACCTTCGGGATGTATCACTACGTGGGATGAGCTTACTAGAGCCTTCCTCGCCAAGTTCTTCCCTTCGAGCAAAATGGCAAGCTTAAGGTATTAGATCACCAAATTCATTCAAACGGATGATGAGACGCTCTATGAAGCTTGAAAGCGGTTTAAAGATTTGCTGCGTTTATGCCCCCATCATGGTGTTCCATGATGGATGATTATTCAAGCTTTTTATAATGGTGTGATCTAATCTGTAAGGTCCACTATCGATGCAGTGGTAGGAGAAACTTTGATGAATAAGACTAAAGATAAGGCCTATAATTTGATTGAGAAAATGGCACTCAACAACTTCCAATAGGCCACCGAGCGAAGCCGATCCAAATGGGTTGGAGGTAAGCTTGAAGTTGATGCACTTACTTTGCTTTCTGCTAAAGTAGATGCTATGACTCAGAGGCTAGACCGTATTAATGTTAATGCTGTGAATTCTAGTGCCCCTCCCCCATGTGAAATTTGTAGTTCTGTTGAACATGTGACTTTGAATTGTCAAGTTGGGAGCCTTTTTTTCCAAGACTCTAGTGAAGGCAACTATGTCAAATTACAATGCGAGACTAGCCAATGACCCTTACTCTAGTACCTACAATCCAAGTTGGAGGAATCATCTGAGTTTTTCAAATAGGTCTAATCCAAACCCTCCGAATATGCCCCTAGTACTGGTCTTGGGTTTCCAAATACCTCATTTCCCTTCTCAAGTACCCCAAAAGTCCAATTTAAAAGCTATCATGGAAAGTATGCTTATGGCACAACAAAAGCAAAAAGAGGATATTAAGCAATTAGCCTCTAGGGTTGATGTGCTTACTACTCACAACAAGGTGTTGGAAGCCCAAATTGCCCAGCAAGCTAGCTTTCTATCTGCGCCTTCAGATAGACTCCCTAGCAAGTCCGACGCTAACCCTCCTGAGCATTATAATTGTGTCAACTTAAAGGAAGAAGTAGAGGACTTTCCTGACCCTGAGGACATACCAATTGAAGAGGGCAGAGAAATAATTATGGTTGAGGGTAAGGACATAAATGATGGTGGCAAGGCCACCACAGTCATAGAGAATGAACATGTAGAGATTCCCACCATTTTTTCACCTAAGCTTTCTGACCCAGGTAGCTTCTCTATCCCTAGCCTGTATTGTGGGAAAGGTAGGAATAGAGAGAGCCTTATGTGATCTAGGTGCAAGCATCAGTCTAATGCCCTATTCTTTGTTTCATGAACTTCACTTAGGGTCATTGCAACTCGCACCCTTTTCACTACAGTTAGTGGACGGTTTTAAAACTTAACCGATAGGCAAATTGGAAGATGTGTCAATCAATATAGGAGATATTTGGGTATAGGCAGACTTTATTATAGTTGATATACCCGAGACCGGTGATGCCTAAATTATTCTAGGTCGGCCCTTATTGGCTACTGTAGGTTGCCAAATTGATACAGGAAAAGGGCATATAACTTTTGAAGTGGAAGGGAGTTATGCTGTGTTTTGTCATATGAAGGACAAAGTGGTT
The DNA here is from genome assembly GCA_002740545.1 of Lophocereus schottii. Lineage (NCBI taxonomy): Eukaryota > Viridiplantae > Streptophyta > Magnoliopsida > Caryophyllales > Cactaceae > Lophocereus > Lophocereus schottii. Next base: position 589 of record NCQV01080301.1, on the reverse strand, counting down.
TCTCCTAATTCGTCTCTTTTAGATGAATTTCCCCCTTCCCCTTAGGTTGACATGGAGGATGTCTTAAATTGTGAAGATCCTCCTAACTTTGATTGGATTTCTACTGAGAACCAAAACCAAAGGTATGTTAAGGTGGAGTTTGCTGCTCATATGCAGCCTAACATTCCCAAGGTTGAGGCCCATACTTCTAATGAGTTTGCTATGAGCAATTACTGCATGTTCGCTCAAGCTGTTCTTTCTTTGCACCTTATGGAAGGATTTGATGTAGATTTTGATTTGGAGGTAGAATAAGGTGAAAGTAGTCAGTCTGATGGGCTACATCAGCAGTTTTTCCTATATGCCAACAGTGTGTTACGACATAAGTTGATGAAGACGAAAGACCTTCAACTACAGCTTTTAAGATGGTACATTCGATTGAAGAAGTTTCATTTTATGGTATGTGATAAAGCTAATGCCCATACACTTACTGATTCGGGCCAAGCATAGAAGTAGGGCCAAGCTCTTGACCTTAAAAGAGCACTTCTTGGGAGGTACCCCAAGTTTTTTCTTTTCTTAGCTTTGATTTTCATTATTTTTTAGAGTATTCTAA
>NCQV01080276.1:0-11954 GCA_002740545.1 Lophocereus schottii | reverse complement strand
GCGAATCCCTCCCCCCTGTCCAGTGCCTCTATTTCGGCTTTAGAGATGTGGGTTTATGATTTTCAATGATAAAGTTTTGGATGTTCTTAGGTGTTCTTGAAATTTCATTTTTCTTGAAATTTTGAATGATAAAATTACTGGTGGAGTGTTCTTAAGTGTTCAATGATGAAATTTTGAATCCCACTTGCTTGAAAGTTCTTGAGTTTTCATCAATGGAGGTGCCCAAGTTTTGCTGTTTTCAGTTTTCACTTCTCACCTACCTGTGAGTATTTGGTTTTTGGCATGCCTTGCTTGTTCGTTCAATTCGTTCTGTTTCCTCTGTTTGTTTTATTTCTCTGTTTGTCTTAATTATGTGGCTCTCATTTAGATTAGATTAGCACTGGAATGACTCTTGTTTGATTGGATTTGGTATAATGTGATGTTAGTTTAGATCTATTTGTAATCAACAGATTTAGTTGTTATGGCTTTAATATTAGTTTAGAATAATGTTAGATTAGCTTATACCCCAAGTTTAGCTAGTGACCTAAATCTCTTCCATCGTCCATGTGGAAATGACCCTCAAGTAGTACAGCAAAAGCTATAAGCTTGCGGCACTTTGTTTATACTAAAATTTATCGTACAAGTTTTTGGCATCATTGCAGGGACCGAAGGCATTAGATTAGGTCGCATTTTCTTTTCGTAGCTACTTTGGTATTAGGTTGCTTTATTACGTTATTAAGTTGTGACTTGATTTAGTGCATTGCTTAAATTATTCAAAAATCCAAAAAAATTGGAAAAGCCCAAAATTGAAAAAAAAAATTAGTAGAACTTGAAAACTACAAAAAAGTGGAAAGATTTAAAAACTCTAAAAACAAAGTGGCAAGTTATGTTTCCTTCAGCTTGAGTACTTTCCTTTTTATTATTATCATTCTTATTAGTTGCTTATCCTTTGACTTACTTTGTTCGTTATTAGTTGTAATTTAATTAGTTCATTTTTTAGAAAAAAATCCAAAAATGTATAAAACTTTAGAAAAACTTGAGACTTCAAAAGAAAGAGGTTTGATTGAAAAACTTGAAAAACAAATGACCTAGAATTGATTTATGGTTTTTGTTGATTAAGGTGTTTTGTAGGTTTAGAATTAGTAATTTGAATTTAGTTTTTTGTTGGGATATGTCTTGCCTTTATTTTAGAGATTGATTAGCTTTTTGATTTGGCTATCTCTTGTTTGCAAATCATCTTAGGGATTGAGAAACATTTTGTATTGATTTTGTACCTAGGAAAAAAAAGAAAAAGAAGACAAAAATTAGAAATTCAAAATTTCAAAGAGAAATAGAAAGAGAAAAAAGACCAAAAATAGGACTTTTTGATGAAGGTTTGGGGTTTATATGACTAGTTGGATTAGAGACCCTAAAAATCAAAGACTCTTGAGGAGTGAGCCCGACCCTGACTTAGAACCCGAACTTAAACCTAAGCTTGAGTTAGGGAACATGGCACAAGAAAGGACTTTGAGTGATAGTTTCTATCCTCCTAGGACTACTTTGCTATCATGCTTCGTTATGCCTAATCTTGTAGCAAGTGTGACCTTCAAATTAAAACCTCATTATACTCAGATGCTCCCTAGATTTACAGGTTTAGAGGATGCTTATTTATTTTTGAGGAAATTCGAAGAAGTTTGTTCTATGATGCATTTTCCTAATATTCCCATTGAGTTTGTGCGAATGAAATTGATTCCTTTTGCTTTGAAAGATTCTGCTAAACGTTGGATGTATGGCTTGGCTCTAATTCTGTTACTGCTTGGAATGATTTTGTAAGATTGTTCTTAAGAAAATATTTCCCTAATGCCAAGACTGTAAAGCTGAGGAATAAAATCAATCAATTTGTGCAACTTAATGCGGAATCATTTTAGAAATATTTTGATAGTTCAAAACTTTGTTGGCCTAATGTCCCCATCATGGTCTAGACCAAGAATGTTTGTGCTAGATTGTATATAAAGGACCTGACCAACAAACAAGAACCAGGGTAGAGTCCATGTGTTATGGTGGCTTTCTTTCTAAGAACCCCACAATTGCTTGGGAGTTTTTAAAGGACTTGGTTGAGAAAACCATGCCATGGGAAACCGCTTGTGATGACAGCCTGAGTTCTAGGTTTGTAAGGGGTGGGTTGCATTCTATTTCTAATGAAACTCACTTGGAGTCTAAGATTGCTGCTTTACAAACATATTAAAGGGATTATCTCCTCAGATGTCCTAGTTATCTTAGACATCTATAGTGTCTTGTTCTCATTGTCAGGTCCTAGATCATTCTTTGAGTGCTTGCCCTTATTTTGCTCATCAGTGAGCAACTGAACAACAGCAAGAAAGTATGGCCTTCCAAAGACCTAAGGGTGACCCCTTCATCCCTTATTACAACCCAGGGTGGAGGAATCACCATAACGTTTCATGGAATAGTGGACCAAATGCTACAATTTCTAATTCTCAACCTGGGATGTTTCCTAGAAACAACTCCTAATCCATCTCTCATCCTTCAAATTCCTTTTAATGACCAGGTTTTTCAAATGTACCTAATGCACCTAGACCTCCATCTCCTATAGCTCAAGTTCAAACTCTTCTTAGTTGTATTGATATCGATAAATTGGAGAGGAGAATTAATAATAATGTGGAGAGAATGATTAATGCTAACATGGAAAGAATGATGAGAATGATGATCGAGCAGTTTTTCTAGTTAGCATCATCTTCTGGGGAACCAGGTACTTTCCCAAGTCAACCTGAGGTGAACCCTAAAGGTCACGCCTCCCCTTTTCCCTATAGGCTGAAGAAGAAAGATCAAGATCATATTGAGAAGATAAGAGAGACCTTCTCTCAAGTAAAGATCAACATTCCTTTACTCGATGCTATTCAGCAGATGCCTCTATATACTAGATTCCTATAGGAGCTATCTACGACCAAGAGAGCAACTAGTGTACCTATGAAGGCTTTCTTGACCTTTGGTGCTAATTCTATCCTTTCTTAGATCCCGGTGAAGTATAAGGATTCTAGTTGCCCTACTGTGTCTATAGTCATGTGAGACCAACTCATTCACAGAGCATTGCTTGACTTAGGAGCTCGTGTTAACTTGATACCCTTTATTGAGTATGAGAGGTTAGAGTTAGGTGAGCTGAAACCTACTAAGATGATCATTCAACTAGCTGATAGATCGACTAGGGTGCCTAGGGGGATAGTCGAGGATGTGCTGATTAGAGTGGGTGAATTCATTTACGCAGTGGACTTTGTTATGATTGAAACTGAGAAGGTGTCCAACTTAGCTAGTCAAGTTCCTATGATTCTAGGACGTCCTTTCTTGGCCACTATCAATGTCCTCATTAATTGCAGGAATGGTTTGACGCGACTGTCTTTTGGCAACATGACTATGGAATTGAACATCTTTAACATGTAAAGACAGCTTTCTGGATTTGATGATATGAAATTTTCTGCTCTTAACTGGGTAGGGGATCCTGTATTCGATGATGCTTTTGATGATGTGTTTGCTACTGAGTATGAGTTATTTCTTATAAATGATGAGCCTGAATATGATGTGTTTGAGCTTGATGACTTGTGCTATGCTGTTGATTGTTTGCTCACTGCTGTTTCTGAATCTGCTACTAAATCTGTTTTTCCAGTTGCTCTTGAATTGAAACCCCTTCTTGACTCTCTTAAGTATGCATTCCTAGGACTCGATGAATCCTTACCTGTTATTATTACTTCTGATTTGAACTGAGACCAAGAGCATAAACTGATTACTTTACTTAGAGAGAACAAAGAAGCTCTAGGATGGACTTTAGGGGGTATCAAGGGTATTAGTCCTTCTATTATATAACATAGAATTCATTTAGAGAACAATGCTAAGCCCTACTGTGATCGCCAAAGGCATTTGAATCCCACTTTGCAAGAAGTAGTTGAGAAGGAAATGTTGAAATTGTTAAATTGTGGGATTATTTATCCTATTTTTGATAGTGAGTGGGTTAGCCCTGCTCAAATTGTTCCTAAGAAGACTGGTATTACTATAATTAGGAATGATAAGAACGAGTTAGTCCCTACTTGGCTTCAATTTAGATGGCGTGTGTGTATAGATTATAGAAAATTGAATGCTGCCTTATGGAAAGACCATTTTCCCCTTCACTTCTTGGATCAAATGCTAGAGAGGATGGTTGGATATTCCTTCTATTGCTTTTTAGATGGATATTCCAGTTATACCCAGATCTTTATTGCTCCTGAGGATCAGGAGAAGAATACTTTCACTTGTCCATTTGGGACATATGCCTTTAGAAGAATGCCATTCGGACTGTGCAATACCCCTGCTACCTTTCAAAGATGCATGATTTCTATTTTCTCAGATCTAGTTAAGAAATGCATAGAAATTTTCATGGATGACTTTTCTGTGTTTGGATCTTTTTTTGATGATTGCTTATCTAATCTGAGAAAGGTGTTGGAGAGGTGCAGGGAGCAAAACTTGACTTTGAGCTGGGAGAAATGTCACTTCATGGTTAAAAAGGGTATAGTCTTAGGACACATTATTTCTTGAGATGGAATTGAGGTAGTCAAAGCTAAGACTGACCTGATTGTTAATCTCCCCCATCCCACTTGTGTGAAAGAGGTGCAGTATTTTCTTGGACATGCTGGCTTTTATCATCATTTCATTAAGGACTTTAGTAAGAGTGTAAAGCCTTTGTCCAATCTGCTAGCTAAGGATGTGCCATTTCATTTCTCTGAAGAGTGTCATGAGGCATTTTCGAAGCTTAAGGAGGCCTTAACCTCTGCTCCTTTTCTTTATCCTCCCATCTGGGGAGAACTATTTGAATTGATGTGTGACGTGTCTGATTATGCTATTGGGGTTGTTTTAGGACGACGTATTGGTAGAAAACCCCATGTTATTTACTATGCTAGTTACACATTGAATGATGCCCAGCTGAATTGCATTGTTACTAAGAAAACATTTTTGGCTATGATCTTTGGTTTTGGAAAGTTTAGACCCTATCTGATTGGGTCACATGTGATTGTTTATACCGACCACTATGCTCTTAAGCACCTTCTTTCTAAGAAGGATGCTACGCCTAGACTTGTGAGATGAATTTTGCTTTTACAAGAATTTAACTGTGAAATCAAGGATAAGAAAGGTTCTGAAAACCTTATAGTTGATCATCTGTCTGGGATCCTCTGTGATAGAGACAGTGAGTCCAATGTTTATGAGTGCTTCCCTCATGAGCAATTGTATGCTATTCACTCTAATCCTTGGTATGCTAATATTGTGAACTACTTAGTTACTGGTACGATTCTTAAGGGTTGGACTAAGAACAACAGAGATAGATTCTTCCACCTTGTGAAATTCTTTATTTGGGATGACCCTTATCTGTTTAAGTACTGCTTTAACCAAGTCTTTAGGAGGTGCATTCCTGACCATGAGGTGAGAAGTGTCCTTTCTTTTTGTCATGACCAGGCATATGGGGGACATTTTAGTGGTAGGGAGATAGCAGCCAAGGTTCTTCAATTTGGTTTTTACTGGCCCACTCTGTTTAAGGATGCATTTGAGTACTGCAAGAGTTGCCGTAGATGCCAGTAGTTGGGTAGAATAAGCAAAGAGAGATATGATGACACTAAACCCCATCATTGTTGTAGAGGTTTTTGATGTGTGGGGTATTAACTTTATGGGACCATTTCTATCTTTCTTTGGGAATGGGTACATTTTGTTAGATATGGACTATGTTTCTAAATAGGTTGAGGCCATCCCTTCTAGGATCAATGAAGCTAAAGTCATCGTGAAATTCCTTAGGGAGAACATCTTTGCTTGATTTGGTAAGCCCCATGCTATCATTAGTGATCAGGACACCCATTTTAATAATAGATCTTTTGATGCCTTACTAAAGAGGTATTCCATAGTCCATAGGCTTTCTACTCCCTATCGTCCCCAAACCAGTGGACAGGTTGAAGTGTCCAATCGGTAGATCAAATAGATTTTAGAAAAGACAATGAGTAGAATAGGAAAGACTGAGCTGACAAGCTAGTGGATGCTCTTTGGGCATATAGGATGGCTTTCAAAACTCCTTTAGGTATGTCACCTTACAGGGTAATTTCTGATAAGCCTTGTCATTTACATGTGGAGATAGAGCATAAAGCTTGGTGGGCCATTAAGAAGCTTAATTATGATTTAACTGAGGTAGGTGAGGAGAGACGACTACAACTGAGTGAGCTTGATGAGATTAGAGCTGAGGCTTATGAGAGTGCTCGATCTTACAAAGAGAGGGCAAAGTTGTTTCACGATCAACATATTTTTAGGAAAGAGTTTGCCCTAGGAATGAAAGTACTCTTATATGACTCCAGGCTCCATCTGTTTTCAGGAAAGTTGAGGTTCCGATGGACGGGTCTTTATATTATCTCACATTTTTTTCCCTATGGTGTAGTTGACATTCAGGATCCTCATAGTGGTGCCACCTTCAAAGTGAATGGCCAGCGCTTGAAATAATTTTTGGAGCTGTCAGGCCAAGAAGATGTGGAGTGTCTGATACTCCACGAGCCAAGCTGTGATCGGTGATTATGATCTGAGATAGCTTGGGTGTACTTAGCACGCAACCTGGTTTGCTAGAAATTTTGTCTCTTCTCCCCTCTTCTGTTCTCTCTCTTTTCTTCTTCCTTTTTCTTCGTTGTCGTATTCCAGTTTCTTTTTGTGTAGTTGGTTGCTTTTCTTTTTAAATGTTGGTTGTTTTATTTTTGAGTCTTGTTTTTGAACATATGTTTTCTTTTAGATCTCTTTTTGGTCTTCATGTGTCTTTCCCACATCCAATGAGGACATTGTGAGATTTTGGTGTAGGGGTGAGGTGCCCATATGTACATACTTTTTTTTTGAAAAATTTTGAAAAATCCAAAAAGATTTTTGTTTTGTTTTTAGGGATGTTTTGTACTAGTTCTTATTAGCTTAAATTCCCTATACTTTGGTTATTGGCTTGTATATAAGTAGGATGTGCATAAAAGGTCTCCGACCTTAGTATGACATTCTAAGCCCTAATTCTAACCCCAATTGTTCATCACAGATGTGTAATCCAATCCTTGTTTATCCCTTCATCACTATTTTAGGTCTTAGGCTTCCATGAATGATTCTCCCACTTGCTTGTGACATGATTACTCTAGTTTTTGCCACTTTCGGAAAAAAGCGAGAAAAAAAATAATAAAGAAGAGAAAAAGAAAAAGAGATGAAATAAAATTTGGAATGACAAGTATCCCTTTGAGGCATGTGCTACTGGGCGTTACCATTTGAGGCACGTGCTACTGGATGTTACCCTTTAAGGCAATACTGTTATTAGGAAAGCTTGTTTCCAATGTTAATATGTTAATCATGTAGTTGTATCAGTCAAGTGGGATTGAGTCTAATTCTGGTAGATCTAAGCCTTGGGATGATGATACACTTGCACATGAGCACTAGGATGGATTCAAAATCTTGATGTACAATGGGGTGAAAAATTAGTGCTCTGATGTCATTTATGGGATGAAGGGCTTTGAAGTACATTTTGTTTATATACATATCAATATTTTGGTTACATGGGTGATTTAGTTGATTAGAATGTGTACATATCTTTCCCTAATTCTGTACATATTAGTTTTGTGAAAAAACCCAAAAAGATTTACTTTTTGAAATAATTTTTGTGGGTATTTCACTTGAAAACCCTCACGAGACCTCACTCGTCCACTTAGGAGACCGAGGGATTTAAAGGGCTTGTTGCATACGCTAAATGCAACCGTGATTCGTACGACAGTGAGTGACCACTTTCTTTTTCTTATTTTTCATTTTCTTTTAGTTACTTTAGTCGTTTTACTCTAGGACGAGCAACATCTTGGTGTGGGGGTATTTATTCGTGCTAAAAATGTGTTATTTTTATAATACTTTTATTCCTGATTTATGCTTGTTATAACTATTATTTTTAGGTTTTAATTGATTTGATTTGATTTTGTAGGTGTTGAATAAATTGAGGAAAGCTTTGCGAAAAAAGGCAAAAAATACATAGAAATAAAAATAAAACCTAAACCAAGCCTACCCATGTGCCCCTCACATGATCGGTTTACCCCCCTTAAACTCTTATTTTCTCTCTCCTCTATCTCGGCTTCCGACCCCCAAAAACCCGATACCTCCCCCGTCCCTTTCTTCTCCATTGTTGTCCTCATCATCTCTCCGGTCTCGCTAACTCATCTCTATCTACCGTCACCAACACCACACCCCTTCACCATCTTCATCCAGCAAAACACCCACACATTACCGTCTTTCACGCATCGATCGCCACCTACATTCTCATCTCCACTGTCCACGACACAAACAAATCAAGAGTTCAAATTGAAACTTGCTGAGTATAAATTGAAGGGAGTCGGCTTTAGAGAAGAGGTTAGGAGGTTTTCAGGGTTCAAATAGCTTTAATTTTCAAGTTTTTAAGCTTCAATTTCATATGAGCTTTCGATTTTCAGATTTAGGGTTTTAGAAATTTGGTTTAGGGTTTGATTTTAGATTGGTTTTTGGTTCTAAATTTCATGTAATTATGCTACTATTTCGTGTTTCCTAGTTGTAATTCATGGTTTTTAGTTTGCTTTTGTAAGATTTGGGTATTGGTTTGTTTAATTTCGGTCATCCCCCTTCCCTACTTTCATTTTGTTGAGCACGGTTATGGCGTTTCGGCCATTGTTAGCGAATTGTTCAAGCTCGTTTATGGTTTTCTTGGGTCAACGGATGGCGGAATCTTGCTCCTCTCCTCGGTTCAAGTCTGAGTGGTTGCCTTATTTTGATGCTCTGTGCCATCTCCTTCGCCTTCCCATTATCTAGATTTGGTAGCTATTCTAATCTATTCACACTATCTGGTTTTTTTAGTTGTTCCATTTCTTCTTAGATTTTTGCTTTGAATTGGGTGGAGTTGTTTCATCTGTTTCTATCCAGTCCGCCCTACTGCTTTGTTTTTGAATTAGGTGGGGTGGTTTTGGGTTTAGTTGTTGCTTTAATAATCTATTTCGCATTACCTATTTGCTTGTTAATGGTTGTTACTAGTTGAGCTAAAATTTCGAATCCCTCTCCCTTGTTCAATGCCTCTATTTCGACTTCAGGGATATGGGTTTATGATTTTCAATGATGAAGTTTTGGGTGTTCTTGAGTGTTCTTGAAATTTTCATTTTGCTTGAAGTTTCAAATGATGAAATTACTGGTGGAGTGTTCTTGAGTTTTCAATGATGAAATTTTAAATCCCACTTGCTTGAAAGTTCTTAAGTGTTCATCAGTGGAGGAGCCCAAGTTTTGCTGTTTTCAAATTTCCCTTCTCCCGTAGCTGTGACTTTTTGGTTTTCGCATGCCTTGCTTGTTCGTTCAATTCATTTTGTTTCCTCTATTTGTTTTATTTCACTGTTTGTCTTAATTATGTAGCTCTCATTTAGGTTAGATTACCACTGGAATGACACTTGTTTGATTAGATTTGGTATCATGTGATGTTAATTTGGATCTATTTGTAATCAACGATTTTAGTTGTTAGGGCTTTAATATTAGTTCAAGATCATGTTAGACTAGCTCATTTCCCTAGTTTAACTAGTGACCTAAATCTCTTCCATTGTCCCTATGGAAATGACCCTCAAGTACTATAGCAAAAGCTGTACGCTTACGGGACATTGTTTGACACTAAAATTTATCGTACACATGTCAATATGGGTAGTTGTGATAAGGTCTTGTTGATTGTTGTGCGAGTGTTATTTTGCACCTTTTGTATACGTGTCATTGATACTTAGAGGTAGCCATAATCCAGATTGTCATCTACATATGGGGTCTTCCTTACTTCCCATCATGTAACCACTATTACTCACGAGTCAGCTAAGCGTTATGTTCATCGCGGCATGGAACACCATTCTTTTCATAAGAATGATAGTGTCCTGACTGTATCAACCCCAACACACCTAGAACGGAGATAAAAGGGAGAACCTGACAGACTTTGGAATTCTTATACCACACATATCCCCTCATCATCTCTTGGGGAGACAATCCATACCTTTCTAACACTTCGTAAGCTTTAACATCAAATGTGAAAACCAAGAATTTCTGAAGGAGATTGAACCGCCACTTTCAAACCGCAAGTTCTTAAGACTCTGGTAACCACCCTACGAGAAACAAGCATCATAATGCCTAAACATATGTCTGTGAGACCATTAACATCATAGTCAACTTATCGGTGGCTAGATCCTAACAATTTGGACAAACCTTAAAGCATACCTTTGATACTAGGTTTTAAAAGAGGGTTGAACTCATGTGTACTCACCTAGATGTCTTTTCGTGGGACAGCACTGGGAGCCTGAATGTTTTAACACATAACCATAGCATTGTATACAATCTAAAGCCCATAGAAGCTTATATAGTTATATAGGTTTGTTATTCTTGGACAGAATGAATTGTGTAATAAATGCACTTCTTGGTGTTTGCTTGACTTGAAATTGGTTTTGGCAGGTGACCTAATTATCCAAATGATTTAACTCTTGTAATTCGTAGCATGGCATGACCTTTGAGTCATTATTTACATTCTATGAATTCCTTAATCTCATGATATAGCTGAATAACGGCACACATGTATTTGAAGCATGATGAGGTGACCATAGAAACTTGCATACACATATATTCTTGCCTTAGCATTTTCTTCTCAAGTTGTACCTATCGATGTGTTATGCTAGTTCATGCTATTTGTGATTCTTGATCTTCAGTTCACTGTTGTTGACTCTACGTGATATCAATGTGATTTCAAGTGCTACTTCAAGTTTCGTTGATGCCAATATGATTTATTATGATGCCTCTTCTACATTAGTGTGATGTGGTAGCTTACTAGTTAATTGATTTAACCTTAGATTGATTTAATATCTTTATGTTTTTGAATGAACCTGATTAAGTAACCCCCTTCATACAACTTTGACATGTCCTATCTAAGTTTCCATGAATGGAAGACCTAAAAGTTAGTTATGACTGATGTATAAGCATAGGAATATCGGTTGTATATACTTTCATTCTGTAAATTACTTGCTGTATGCGTATTAGATGGTTTCACATTGCTTATGATTCCTAGGCTTGAGAATGTTGAATTGCTGATTCTATGCGATGTCATTGTGCTTAAATGATACTACGTAATGCTATGCAATGTTCTTATTACTCTAATGTGTTATAGGAGTCCCCAGGTTAACTGTTTCAATTCTAAAAGTGACTGAATTCATGTTTTAGAATGAGGCTACTTGTATATGACCTTGAGGTATCACTACCCAGTCTACCCAATTGTTCTACCTTTAGATTTCAATTCATAACGATGCATGTATATAGAGTTGTTTGCTATGCAGATTGAGTCAAGATAATTGAAAATCTAAGATCCTTTTTAAAACAAGCTTAATATGGTTTTCCATGCTAACTCAATTGCCCCACTTCTATACGACTGCCCTTGGCACTTAAATTGAGTGAGTAGCTGCTCCAAGGGGATTGGCAAGGAGGAGACTAGATACCATATGCCCTTTTTCGGTTTCAATTGATTGCAAACGAGATTTTGGATTTTAGTGCAATTTGTGTAGATTATGTCAAGTGTGTGCACGTCTTAGATACGACTGAACTGAGTTTTGGAATTTCAAGGACGAAATTTTTTAAGGGAGGAAGATTGTAACGTCCGCATTCCTTATTTTGACGTTAAGCCAATTGTATATCCTTTTTACATTATAAAATCATATTTTATTAACTATATGAGTTAAATTATTATTAATGTGATTATGTGAATGATAATTTTATTAAAAAGAATGCTATTGTTGCTTTTATTATTATTATTATTAGTCTTCAAAATTTCTGAGATTTTTGTAAGCGTTAATAAGGGTTATTATCGGGTACTAAGTTGAGTAGGAAACCGAATATGATTAGATTGTCAACCTTAGAATTAATTCGTTACTTATTAAATCGAACCTAGCAATATTCGGGAA
>NCQV01080272.1:0-18279 GCA_002740545.1 Lophocereus schottii | reverse complement strand
TGAAAATAAAAAATAAAAAGTAAAAAATAAAAATAAAAAATAAAAAAAATCAAAATCAAAAATCAAAAATCAAAAAAAAATTAAAAAAAAAAGAATAGACAAAAATTTCACAAAATTTCGAAAACTTCATAAATTATCACACATTAGTTGCATTCTTATTATTTTAACCCACTTCAATCCACCACATAAAAAATCAATCAACTTCAAGCAACTTCAACCAACTTCAACCCATTTCAACCTGCTTCAACCTATTTCAACCCACCTCAAAAAAAAATACCAACTTCAACCTATCTCAACCCATCTTAACCTATTTTAACGTACTTCACCCTTTTACCCACCTTATTTTCTCACGAAAAGAACAGGTCCTAAGCCTCTATATTTCTTACCATTCATCATTAAATCTTACTATTGAAAACAAGATACTCTTAGCATCACTTAACTAATATATTTGAGCAAAAACAAAAGCCACATGCCATGTCTCATAAACTGTTTAATGAAATATTAGTATTTTCCTTTTAAAAAAAATTAGCCATATAGTTCATATAATTTTCAAATTTTGAGGTAACATCAAACGATATTAGTACAAGACATGTCTTTCTTCGATGTTTTATTTTATATTATCAAGTGGATGAAAAGAAACATACATCAATTAATTCCATTAATCCAAGCATGAAGACGCTAAACATTAACTAATAGAGCCATGATGACACCTGGTTGGCGAACATGTCGGCCTAAATCAAACGGGATTAACAAAACCATTAATTAATTTGTTCTAGAAAATTCCGCTTTCTTTGATCAAAATAAAAAACATAAAAATTGTTCTGGAAAACTGCGAGTGGCTAACCTATACTGTGTCTAGATCCCATATTCCCATCTACCCTTCTAATTAATTAATTAATTAATTAATTACAGTAATTGTGACAATTGTCATGCGATGTGGACCTCCATACTCATTACACTTTTAACTTTATGGCATCTTTCAATTTTTAATTTTATTTTATGTTGATGGGCAATGCATGATTGCTTAGTCATTTTTTCACCGTGATCTTGGTTTATTTTTGATGTGACCTCTCAACCCTACCAAATTTATCAATAAATATTTGTTGATAGTTTTCAAGTTCCAAAACTTATACACCAAGTGTACGATTTACCTTTGCGCTATTTGTTGGAGTAATTATTACAAAATAAATACTTAATAAAATAATTATTTTCATAAAAGTGATTATAGTAATATATTTTTAAATTATGCCTAAATAATAATTAATTGTTTCAATAGTTAATTAATGCAATGTACCTTTTAATAAATAATTCATCTGATTAATTATTTATAAAGAAGTACAAGTTAGTTGAGCTAATGAGTTCGCTTATGCCTTTAAAATAAATAATGAAAGGGTGGATCTTTGTTAAAGAGACATGATATACTTTACAAATGTGGATCATCTTGGCATGCATTGGTATGCTTGACAGCCATGACAAAGGTAGTTATACTAGCATCATAGTCCATTCCATTTCTATCTTCTCTTGGACATTTAAGGTTCTATTTTTATGATTGCAACAAGCATATAGGAGATGCTTTTTTGTATTCTAAAGACCTATTCAATATATCGTGTTATATGTGGGGGCAAATCAAGTCTCTTGGAAGACATACTTACACATGTCTAGAAGCTTTGGTTAATTTGATGTTGGGTTGGACTATGATGAGTTGATAACTATCTCCATCAAAATGTATTTGCACCAACAATCTAAAGACTCTAATTCGTAAATTACAAAGAATCCATTTCATCTGCGTGACAAATTGAAGGTTTAATGGAAGAAAGAGACATGTCAATTAGGGATGTGATCTTGTTGTAGTATATGTTTCTCTTGATGTAATCAAAATTATTATATGGTGCAAAGTGTTGATGTACCAAGAATTCTCAAGGCCAGAGGATGGGGCTCGTGGAGAAAAGGATGATTTGTTAGACATATGACTACATGAGATTGGATAGAATTAGGTTTGTGGTGGTTAGAGACAAAGTAGGAGTAACATCGATAGAAGATAAGATGAGAGAAGTTAGACTAAGATGGTTTGGTTATATAAGGAGGAGCGTGGATGAACCAGTAAGGAGATGTGGGAGATCGATCTTCGTGGAGTAGACTGAGTCATGACAGACCAAGGAAGAGCTAAAGTGAAGTAATTAGAACTGACTTCAAGACTTTAGGATTAACGAGTCATGACAGACCGAGGCCGCACCTATAATTGCTAGTAGTTGGATTTCGATTTCACTTATTGTGTGTTGGTTATTATGTGACTTGTTATTTGTGGTGTTTTTATGTATGTTTGTATTGGTTGTTATGTGACTTATTGTTATTTATAATGCAGTACTTTTAGTTTTATCTTCTATGAATTTCTGTATTTTTATTTTATCAAAGGATTTTCAACTATTAAATGTTTTGCCAAATGAAATCAGCCTCTAAGTAGGTAGTGATGCATATAAAGAAAAAATCGATTACATCTGGATCTCCCCAAATCTCGCACAATCTGGACCTACACTAGGAAGTAGTGGTGGTTGTTGTAAATTTGATTATTAGATAAAAAATAGTCTATAATCATGTATGAAGTTCATTTATTTCGAACTTGTATAAGATGAGATGATTTTATATCTTATTAAAAGAATCAAATGATGCATTCTAATTAAACTTGTGTTTGAAGATATAAACATATCTTTTCTTAGTTGGAATCTATTCTTATTCTAATGCAATCATGATTTCATCAAGTGAAAATGAAAAGGTTTCATTTTTTGATGTTGGATGAAACTTGGCTATTAATGTTTCTCTTTTATTGAAAACACTATAGTAGTCTTTTCATGATTACATTGAGGGAAGTCCACGGTTACCATTATGATGGATATGTTATCATAATGCACCATTGTCATCAATGACAACATATATTGGCAAATTTAAGTTATCATATCAAGGGCTTGCGGCATTTAAATGCATGTGCCTGCAACTTATTTCCAATTTGGATTAGACGATTTTTGTGATGTAAATCACATGCAAATAACGATCATGGGTATGTTTGACCTTTAGTACGTGAGTAGTTAAACTCAAGTAATATGGTGATCTCCTGATCATCATATAAGTAATTGTTTCAAGTGAGGATAGATTATGCATTGTAACAGGATCATCTTGATGATCCTGTAGTTTGATAAGTTAGCATGATAGCTCTGTGATTAAGTTAGATGGACAATTATATTTAAGTAAATACCCAATTATATTTTTGGAGTTAGTGTGCATGATTCATAAAAGTGTGTGGTTTATTAGTTGATAAGTGAAATAAGAAATTTGATCAAAAGAGTTGTACTAACTCCATAATTTTTATAATTTTTGTCATATCTTGGACACTTAGGATACTACTTTTGTGGATGTAACACGCATATAGATGAGACTTCTTTGTATCTCAAAGATTTATTAAGTATGTCTTGCTGCATATGGGGCCGAATAAAGTCTATAGTAAAAGCGCGCCTGCATCTATTTACAAGTCTAGGTTAATTTGACACTGAATTTGTTTTTGTCAAGCTGGTATATTTATGCATCAAATTGAATTTTTACGCCAACAGTATTTGGGCTTATAGATAGAGATATAGGTTTTTAATTACCAAATTTATCTAGGTGATGCAAGGCTAGTCAAGTACGTTTGATTGAGAAATGTGACTTAACATAAACTAGAACAAAGAATTGTTTAAAACTTAAAACCAAATTTGCAAGGCCTTTGGTTGGGAACTACGCCAATATTGTGCCTTGTTATTTGAGGTACCTCTCCATCCTTGCCAATACACAAAACAAAGGGTGATTGATTCTACCAACAGAACTCACCCAAACTCTCTTTGGACAGTCATGGGCTAGTTTGGTTGGCTAAACCGCCTTATGGGGTTTAATCAACTAGACTGTTAACCATAGCAATCACAGGACTTACTCATGATATGTAAAATACTCAATTGTTGTCTTCAGTCCACACTAGCAAATAGCCACACCTCTTAATACAACTAGATGCCTAAAAACCTAATGAAATGCTCACTTGTGTAGGAGAGCTAGATCAAGTTCAGATCCTCTGAACCGCTGGTCAAGAACCTTGATGATGATAAGGAGGATATGACTTGCGCTAAAGTTTTTGCCAATCAAGCCTAAAGACTCATCAATAATTTTCTTAAAGGTTGATCCACCTATAAATTATCTAGAGGCCCCACTCTAACTAATCAACAATAAAGATAAAGATGGAAAGACTTTGAGAGAGTTAAACATATCAAAGTTCCTCAAATATTTCATCCGCAATATTTGATTAGAAAGGAGATTAGAGGGAATTTTTATATGCACTCTCTCAATATCTCAAATAGTTATATTACATCACAATTGAAAGACAAAAGAAATTGCAAAATAAAACAATACATGATTAAGTTACAACTTAACACCCACGTTGTGCGTGCAAGTAATCGTAAGTGGTGCCAAGCCTACAATAGATATGATAGAACTCTTCCTCGGACTTATTTAGCAAAAGTAGCAATAATGCAGCTTCATATGATAAGCCAGAAGGGATAAAAATGCAACTCGTAAAACTGGATAATAGGGAATTCCCTCCATGATTTGTTGGATAAAAGGAGCCTCTTGTGGTCCATAAACTCATCTTTTTGGCATAGTATTGAAAATATTTTTAACACATCTTTCTGTCCTAAACTAAGAAAAAATGTCTAAAATTATAAAGACCCAGAAGTCAGGAAGTGAACCAGAAAATAGGCCCCAAGCCAGCCTTGATTAGCAACCTGACTATTCACCCATCCTGACTTATTTTTGCCTATGTCAGCCACTTTGACCCTTGAAATAGAAATCCAGCATCGTGAAGTGCCCAATGAATAAGGGTGCAAGCCTCTTGTAGTTCACAAGACCTTGAGAAGACTTGCTTAAATTCATACTAAGCCTTTTGAGTGAAGCTGATAATACCTATATTGAACAAATGCGTACTCTTAGACTCCTTTGGGGTACCTTAAGAGGTCAAATTGGTATCTCATGCTTCATCCTTTCCTTCTTGATATGACTATGTCCTCAAGTCGTCTTCTTCCTCAACATAAGGGGTAAAATCCCTCACATTGAAAGTGGAAGAGATGCTCATCTCCCTAGTAGTTCTAACTTCTAAGCATTGTATAACACCATAAATTTTTAAATAATTTTTTAAAATAATTTATAACCCAAATATGCGTCACGGGCGATCTCTTGGGGTGCCACCATCGTGCCTCACTATGGAGGATACAGAGCTCAGGATTACGAACTAGGTTTGTAACACATATTGTGTTAATTAAATCTTGAATTAAACTAAGCTACCATTCTAATCACAGTTGCCTAGGGTCAGTAGTAAAGCTTGCTTATGAGCAAACTTCACAACTAAAATTTTGTGTCCAAAATCCTGCAAAAGCACACACCTAAAAACAACACATTTCAAAAATGAGTTCAGTAAACTCAGTAACGCAATCACAAAATTATAAAAGCAATTTAGCAATGCCAACATCGAATCTATTTGGGTAAAAGGAATAAATTCAAGAATGCAATAAAAATTGAAAATCTCAATTAAGGGTATATTTAGGAATCTGCAGTTTGTAGAAACATGATACTTATAATATAAAGGGAAAACAGGACTACCGACCAATCGTCCCTTTAGTAACCAGTGGAGTGATAAGCTCAAAAGGTAACGAAGGAAAGATATATTAAAATAGAAATAATCCTTTGATAGAAAACTGTGGACAAAACATTCATTACACGTATACATGGAATAGTTTAGGATTTCACTTTCTATAAGGAGAAAGAAAATTGTTTCATAATCCAGTGTTTTCAATGTACATCTTCTTTCTAGACTTACACTTATCCAAAGCAAGGTAAAAAAAAAAAAAACAAAAGATTTCACAACAAATGATTGTAAACGATGGTTCTAAACAAATCACACAAAAATTGGTTCGGAATACATTTTTTTAGTTTAATAGTTTGATTGCATACAAAGAAAACAGGAAGTCAGGTATTCACCCAATAGACAGGAATTAAGGTCATCTTTGCAACGTTATCAACGATAACTAGCTGTATACATAAGAGATCACGTTACTTAAAAAGGATGATGGGAGAACCTAAAGCTAGTAACAGGGAATGGACCCCAACATGATTAGTGCAGAAGTTCTTGACCATCAAAATCCAAATTAGGACTAAAATATTTCAGTTCAATAAAAGAACCATTTTATTTAATGTTTGCGGTACAATAAACATAAACACAGGTTAAAAGGAATAAATTTCTAGAAATGCACTCAATCGGGACTTCTTTCTTTCCCAAACTCTAAATGTCATAGTTAGGAGCAACCATATATTTTAATTACAGTAATATGATTCACACGTACAAAATGTTTCAAAAGGCTTTATGTTTCCAGAAAACTCCTTGTAGGATTAATTTAGAAACATTACTGAAATGCTTTCAAATAGGCAGATAAAGTCTTTAACATAGGATTTTCCTATTTAACTACTAAAATCTAGCCCTAACAAGAAATGTAATCATTGAAAGTATAAGACGATACAGAGGTGAGAATGATAATTCAACAAACTGAAGCGGCCGAATTAGAAAACTGCATTCATAGCTACAAACCTCTATATATCAAAATTTCCGACATATATGTTACCCTTTTTGTGTGCCCATTGTGATTGGAGCTCAACTTACATGGGGATAAACTACACTTGAAAATTATACTAGGTTGTTAAACAATCCCTTCTAAATTCCTTAAGGGTACTCTAAACTTCCCTCACACCTTCCAGACCATTAAACTTTACGTGTCGACACTCTACGTTGGCATGTCCAAATTTAATTTTACTTTCAGTATTCATCTTTAGCTTGCAAAATTGTTGGAACTAGATTTTTAGTCTGAGTGTGAAATTCCATAATAAGTCACAGACAAATCTAAATGGACTAAAAAAACCCCAATATAGGAACCTTAGGATGTGTTCTAAAATATGGTCACATTTGAACTCAAAATATGGTAAAAATAATAAAACACTTAGGGTATCAAATTCTGGTAAGTTTTATGCAGCTTCTATATATTTGTATGTCTCATTCCACACAGGTCCAAATTAAACGAATCAAAATTTAAGTATGCTTTACATCTTGGGATATAACACATCCAAAATTGATGGCCAAATTCACTCCCAATCATCCCCATTTATTTCAGAAAGTCGACCTAGTTTTCTGGCTAAATTCCAAATGTTGGTATGTTAGGTTCTGATTAATTTGAGAAGGTAAATGAAATTCTAACACAAAACTTTTAATTATGAGGGAAAAGACACAAAGAATATCGCCATGGCTTGAAGTTCTAAAATTTCAATTCAACCAGATCTGAAAAGTTCTCAGAAATTGATTACCTTATAGATCAAATGCTAGTTCTTCTCCTAACCAAGAGACTTCCCAATCCCATCACTTCCCTAGTGCATTTTACCCAAAAACTATGATGTGTTAGAGCATGACAGAGAGAATGAAAATTGAACAAAATTATTTGAATAAGATTTCTCTTAAGTAAAAAGGGAAATCGAGTTCTTAAGCAACTTACCATTGATAATCAAAAGGAAAGGTTCATGATCCTTCTAGAGGTGAAGAGTGAAGAAGTTTTGTGAGAGGGAAAGGTGGGGGGTAGCCATGTGCTATAGAAGATGAGAGGAATAAAAGATGAGAGGAAGAGGTTTTCTCTCTTCTTAGGATTTTCGAGCGAAAACGAGAGGAGATAGGATTTATATATTATTATTATTCCAAAGGAAGACAGAAAAAGAAAATGACACTTTTTTTTGCCTTAGAAGGGCCAGGCAAGGGGTGCGGCTTTCTCCCTTTTTCTTTTTCTAATGCGTGTTGGAATTCATTTCAATCCAAAAATGCTCCATTTTATGAAAATGACTTTACTTGCCAATTCTAGGGTTAGCAACTAATCTATTGCTTACTATCCACAAACCCAAATCTCAAATTTAATCTATTTAACTCGATTGTAAATACACACAACTTTTCATTTTCAACTCCAGAAATCAGGAACTACATCCTTGAATTTAATTTAGAATATCAATAATTTCTTCCCTATATTTAATTCGGGGAATCAGAAATTTCATCTTCTCGATTAATTCACATAAATTTCTAATCTTCTAATTTCATGAAATTTCAGGCTTATTTCCCATTCTCATTGACCTCTCAGTGACCTTGAACAAACCATCTCCCTTTGGCATAAGCTTATTCTTCCTTGTTGAAGTGAATCTCTCCTTCCTTAGGTGTAATTAAATGAGATCCTTAGGTCTGAATGCTGGAGCTCATTCACCTTTTTGATTCTTGTTGAAATTTGTTAATTAAGCTTCTTCATCTTTGTGTTCTTTTCCGTAGCCCCAGGGCTTGCTCTTGCCTTTAGTGGGAGAGGAATAAGGTCAACGGGAGTGAAGGGGTTTACTCTATGGTTGGCCTCAAATAGAGAGACACCGGTTGTAAATTAATTGTAGGCAAACTCCGTATAGGCCAACTTGAGATCCCATTCTTTGAGATTCTTCTCCACCATACTTCTTAACAAAGTGGATAGGGTCTTGTTTGTGATGTCATTTTGTCCATCCATTTGAAGATCGAAGGCGATGGTAAAGAGCCATTTGGTGCCAAGCATCTTCTACAAACACGTCCAAAAGTGACTCAAAGAACTTTGAATCTCTAGCTGATATAATACTTCTTGGAATGGAGTTTGATGATTTCATTTAAGTATAAGTGAGCCATATGATAAGTATCATCGCTTTTGGTGCAAGGAACAAAATGAGCCATTTTTATCAATCGGTCAACCATAACCATTATGGGATCCATCTCCCTTAGAGTTTTTAAGAGGGATACAATAAAATCTATTCTCACATCCTCTCAAGGCCATTAAGGAATATGTGGAGGAGTGTAGAGCCCTTTATGGAATTGGCTCTTGGACTTAAGGCAAATATCACACATGAAGATCAAATCATGGACGTCCCTACCCATCTTGGGCCAAAAGAAATGCTTCTTGAGCATGTCTATTATCTTCTTGATACCAAAATGACTAACTGGACCAACGTCATGAACCTCCTTCACTAACAACATATAGACTCTTAGAACCTTAAACTTCTTCTTTGTTGTATCGAACAAAATCCTCATCATCTTGATAGCATTCTTTGACAAATTGGAAACTGAGGACTTTAGGTTCTACGATAGATGAACAGGTATGGTCTCTTGAAAGAGAATCCCCATAATGGTTAAGCTCCCCCTCTTATGCTTAGCTATAAAGCAGAGAGTTGAGAGGAGCTCTACCCACTTAACATGTCGTGGGTTGATCTTTTGCTGCCCATTGAAGTAGTTTAACAAGTCAAAGTTAGATTACACTATAAATTGACATGGCATTAGATAATGAGCCTAATGGTTAAGGATCCTGACTAGTCCATAGAATTCTTTATCATATATGCTATAGTGCCTTTGATAGCCATTCAATCTTTCACTGAAATAAGCAATTGAGTGTTTGTCTTAGAGCAGAATCACACCTATGCCCATCCCATTACACTAAAAAACTCAAACTTCTCTAATTTAAGATAGAATTGATGAAAGCCACTCTCCTCAAATCTATCTTGGATAAAACTCAGGATCTATTTAGCTTAGCTAATGTGTCATCAAGTTTAGGAATTAGATAATTATACTTGATTGTGATGTTGTTGATTGCCTTACCATTAACACATTCTGATGCATAAAGCATCAAGGGCAAGTTTGACTTAGAACTTTGCAATAAGTGAGTTTATGATGAATTAAGTTATCTATTCTATTCCATCTAGTTTGTATCGCTTAATCCTCACAAAAAGAGAAAAAAAGAGCATCAAATGAAGGATACACAATCATGATCTAAATCAAGTAGACAAATTGGGTCAACTTTTATCCAACAACCCGAAGGCAAGAAAGTCAAACTTTAGTCAAAAATGATCAATATAGGTCAAAGTTAGGCTAAAGTCAAGGTCAAGGTCCAAATATCAATCTTGGAGATAAGGAAAAATTTGGACAACTCATTACTAGTCTAAAAGCTTCTAACTTCAGTTTCCATGTGCTTAAATTGTTATTTAATTGTAATTAGTTAGAGTAGATGCTTGAATCCTATTAATCAACACTAACCCTATAGGTGCTTCAGTTTGATTGATTTAGTTTTGTAACTTGGGAAAGGGAGCATTACTTTGTGGCTATAAATTAACCTTCTTGTATTCACTTAGAGAAGAGACTTGATTTGAGAACTAATGAATGAAAGCCATTGTACTTTTCTCTCCCAAAAACAAATATCTCTTTTATTTCAAGTACTTAAGTATTTTGATGGTGATTGAATCAATCCTTCAAATTATTTTTTAGCGCCTTGTCTTAGAGAATTAATTAGTGGATTGTTAGGCTAAGTGGTGGCTAAAGCCTTTGCCTTAGTCGTATCCCTTTTTATTAGCTATTCTCCCACATTCAAAAGTGCACAAAATTTTTCTTATTGTTCCTTCGGTTATTCAAGGCCTAACTTGGTTCATGGTCATGTTGATTGATGATTATTGAATTTTTAATCACTGTTGTGATTAAAGATCCTCCACATGCATCAAATTGGTATCATAGTTGAAAGGTCCTATTTTTGGTTGATTTCTTTTAGGTAATCACCTTATTAGTCTGCAAAAGAACCCC
The DNA here is from genome assembly GCA_002740545.1 of Lophocereus schottii. Taxonomy (NCBI): domain Eukaryota; kingdom Viridiplantae; phylum Streptophyta; class Magnoliopsida; order Caryophyllales; family Cactaceae; genus Lophocereus; species Lophocereus schottii. The sequence goes on along the minus strand of NCQV01080272.1, from coordinate 7,562 downwards.
AAAATAGCCTGAACACATTCCTCAATCAAAATGCATCCTTAAACTCCATAAAAATTCATCAAGAAAATGTGCAGAAGGATTGTCCAGAGATCACTGCGGTGATCCTCACGGTCCATGGTCATCTAGCCACTCTCCATCATCTTCCTTTTCTTCATCCTTTTTTCCCCCAGATTAGCCCACAAACCGCTCTATGTTCATCTCCACGCTCCATGGTTGCCCTGTTCTCATTCTAAACCTTTATTCCTTTTGTTTTCCCAAATCCTTTAACCCTTTTCTTCACCATACCATAGAAGATATGGTCATACTTAATATTCAAAATCAAGTGATGAGGCTCTCAAGTTAAATAGTACAAATAAAAGAGCTTATAAGAGAACCACGTTATTTTGAAGGTAGTTTGAATCCAAACAGCTGCTTGAAATGGGTTTAAGCCCTTAAGGGCTACCTTAAGGTGAGATGCTGGTAAGATGAAGAGAGTTTCGTGATAGCCACCTAAAAACTCCAAGGTTTTGCCTATTAGTGGTTCAAATGCTTTCAGATACTAAATTGTTCAAATTTGCGCTATATTTGGGTTTGAATATTGCTTTAAACATTCAAATAAAACCCCTAATTCGGAAAGAAATTCAAATTTGTGCTAAATTGTTTTGCCAGGAGCTCAAAGTCTAATAAACCGAGAGCTACCCAGTCGAGTTAAGTAGTATAAGGAGTCAAGTGAAAAAAAGAGAGGTAGGGAAAAAAAGTGAACTTGATTACATCCACAAAAGGGAAGTTGATTAGCAAAGTAAAGATGATCTTGGGCCTAGTTTCAGCCTATCATTAGGAGCCAATACACTTTGAATTGTGCAGAAAGTTGTATATATCATGTCATGGTGTAATATAAGGTGAAAAGTGAGAACTTAAGTTGTATTTCTAAGCGAAGTATCTAATTAACACGTCTTTTACGTGTATATAGCTTACTGGCTAGGTTGTCAGGATGATCCAATTGATTGACATGTGCACATGTTTCCCCTCTCCTTTTTGTCCTTTGATAGATCATTAGTTTTCCTGTTTTTGAAAACATTTTGTTGTTATATTTTCTAAAATATCCTCACTAGATGTTGCTCTTCCATTTAGGGGAATTAAGGAGTTTAAAGGGCTTATTACATACACTAACCATAACCATGATTCTTGCAAAAGCGAGTCAAATTTTAGTAGTTTTGTTTCATTTTGGTTGTGAATAAATGAAGTCTTGGTGTCATAGTATTTGTTTGGGCTCAAAATATGACATTGTACTTCTCATTTCACTTAGACTTTAGCTCTTTATAAAGGATGATTTAGGAAGTCTATATATGTTTTACATTTTTGTAGGAAATGAGCCAATGTGAGCAACTCTTAAGGTTTTTAGTGTCAATAGACAAGAAAAGTTGCAAATAATACTTGAGACTTAAAGGCTCAAGGGGTATGAAGGGGAACAAGGACAAGAGGAATGAAACTTGACTAGGTTTACCACGACACAATATCAGGTTTATCCGAGAAAATTAAAATATGAAGAAGTTGCAGGTATACCATGCATGAGAGTTGTACGATCCGCTTGTACCACCCTATCTCCTATAGTTTTACAAGTGCTATTAGAAGAAAATGGCACAATTAGCCCGTGCCACCCCTATACTACAGTTCTACAAAAGTGGAAGCACTGAAGCCTAGGGGCTCATATCCCATTCCACAAGTGAAGGTGATTATTCTTTCGTGTTCATTTTAGAAAAGTTCGAGCTGTGTAATATTGAATAGAGTCTTCCCCATATTTTCAAAAAAATATGAAACCTTTTAGAATATATTTCTAGAAAATAATCCTGATGATCCTAAATGGAGATTGGCTGAATTCGAATGCTACCAGCTAAGGTTTGGGTCCAGGGATAATCTTAAGACTAATAGTGGGGACTTAAATCTGCTCATTTACATCACTCATTCAACAATGACCTCTACGAGAGTTACAAAAGAGAATAGTAACATACAAATGATTATCTGCAATTGTCAAATTTCACACAAGTATTGATCTTGTGGTGCTTTAACACATGAAAGACATGAATTTTTGTGATCTCTTGTTAAACACGACGAATTAAAATTCATAAGAAAGAAAGTAAAAAAAAAAAATAAATGTAAAGGAATGAGTTTTGTGGCCACTTGATTAATTGCATAATTTTACAATTTAATATGTACATAATAGAAAATAAGGCGGATCAAACAAGAACATGAAAGTCAAAATTATGATGAGAAAGTAAATAAAGATGAAAAATTTATTGTCTTTGTTAGTGCTTACAATCCGTCTAGTCTGTTTTAGCAATACTAGTATTTGGGGCTCCTTTGGATCTCCTAATGATCGGCTTAGCCCCAAAAGATTTTTATAAAACAAGGAGAAAAATTTTTTACGTATTTTTTGGAAGTTATCTTGGAAGAGTTTGGCTAGGAAAACTAAAAAGAGCGGAGAATATTGAAGGAAGGGTTGTCTCATTTAGTAGGGGAGAAGTGAAAGGGTGTGGTGAATCTTTATGTTGAAAGACCACTTGGGGGGGGGGGGAGATGGATGGCCATCCAATAAGGTAGGTGTAAGGACTGAGCCACACGAAGTATAAGGATAGTGGCGAGTGGTCCTGTGCCGATCAAATGATAACAGGAAGTATTAGTGGGTTGCAGGTAGGAGTTGTTCTCTTCAAGGATCGACTATTGGGTGAGGAAGCTAGTTTCCTTCATGTAAGTATTATTGATGTAAGAATTTGGATCCTCAAACACATCCAATTTAGGAAGAAAGAGCCACAAACTGCTTCAGACATCAAGTGGTAAACTTGGACAAAAAGTTTTTTGTGTTTTTTGGGGTTTACAGGACATGAAAGGAGACAGAAATGAAATGCTACAAATAAATAAAGGAAAGACATGAACTTAACTCACCCAATTGAATTCACAGTTGGAGAGATAGATACTAGACTTAAAGGGCTTAATGGATATAGAAAATCACCACCACCAAACTGGTTAAGGGTTTATCCAAACTAAAATCCCTAGATTGAGCAAAAGCACTGCTAAGGAGTTTGATTTAGACTTAAGAGAGAACCACTAAAAGTAACCAAATTAGAGAATATGGCACTTAGAATTTTAAAATACAAGAGAATTCGCTCTTGCAAGAGAGTTTTCACTTAACCTTTCCATTAACTCATAATCAGTGGCGGATTTAGACATTTGGAATAGGGGTGTCCATAAATTAACATCGTTACTAATATACACTATTTGTTTTTTTTAGGATTGTTCATTAATCAATATTATTACTAAATTAACCACTTTTTAAATAGAGTTTTTTTTGGGGGGGCTAGGGGTGTCCATAGACATCCCCAGCTATAACATGGATCTGCCCATGCTCATAATGTTTGTGTAATATGATCTAGAGGCCTCCTTTGTATATGGGGGCCTTAACTTACCTGATACAGGTTTGAATAAAATAAGCGAAACGGTCCTAAAGCAAAAGGAAAGACAACAAAGAAATACTAGTACAAAAAGTAATAATGACGGTTGGCTATCATTTTCAATTCACAAGCTCCAACTTCAGAGAGTTTTATGGCCCAAGATTTTTGCCCAAAATGGGTCCAACACTAGTTGAAGAATGATGTTATCTCTTCTTATTCCATAGGCTATTTAAAAATCAAACCTGTGGGTAGGGGTCTGGGAGAAGGGCTTTCGCCAACGCTTGCCATCATTTAGGAAAAGATGCAAGAATAACTTTAGCTGATTGTGGAGCTTTGGGGTTCTTTTTAACTAAAATTTGCTCAAACAAAGATGTTTTTATAGCAAGATATTAAGACAGCAAAATAATATAAAACTAAGAAGGAGAAGATAAGAAAAATATAAGAATCAATCTTAAATGCTCTGACATTAAAATGAAGCATGTAGAAGAGCTAGGTCAAGTTTAGGGCCTATGAATTGCTATCAAGGCCTTGAGGATGAGAAGGAGGATATGATTTGAACGAACATTAAGGCGAAGGACTCACTAATAATTTTATTAAAGGTTAAGCCACCCGCTACTTACACAAAGGTCTAGTGTAACTCACCACCAATAAAGGATCAATAGAGAAAGACTTGGAGAGAATTAAAGAGCTCAAGTTGCTCAAATATTTCATTCACCAACTCTGATTACAAACAAGAGTGGAGGGCCCTTTTAGAAACACTATGTCAATATCCTTAACAATTAGGCTACATCATAATTTAAAAAAAAAACAAAATTGAAAAATAAAACATTGCAAGATTAACTACAACTTGACACCTGCTTTGTGTGTGTTAATAATCATAAGGAGTGTCAAGCTTATATTAGATATGATAGAAATCTTCCCAAGACTCATTTATCAAAAGGAGAAACTTATAACTTCATATGGTTAGGTGAAAGGGGCAAAAGGCGTAAGAATGGAACAACTCCTAAAACAGGATAATAAGGAATTCCCTCCATAATTTGGCTGGGTAAAAGGAATCTTCTTGTTGTCTTTGAGCTCATATTTTTGGCATGGGTTTGATAATATTTTTAGAGCATTTTCATGCCTAAAACTTAGAAAAAGAGTCCAGAAGCCCAATGCCGCAAGAGCTAGAGAGTGAATTAAAAAATACACGATAGGTTTAGAGATGATTAGTGACCTAATTGTTTAACGAGTCTGACTTATTTTTGCCTCTGTCAGCTACTGTGACCCTAGAAATAGGAATCATGCACGCTGAGGTTCTTGTCACAGGAGGGTGCAAGTCCCTCACAGTTCACAAGACCTTGGAAACTAGCTCAAACTCATACTAAGCCCTTTGAGTCAAGGTGATGATCTTGAGTGAACAAATGGGTACTCTTTGATTCCTTTGGGTTGCCTTAAGGGCTCAAACTGGTAGCTTTCTCTTCAAATCTTCAAAATATGACATTTTAAATTTCATTTTACTTAGACCTTAGCTGTTAATAGTTCATATTTATCGGAAATAAGCAAGAGGGTCAATAGAGTAGTACAGGAAACTCAAGACCTAAGCTTAAGGGGTATGAATTAAACGCACAAGGAGAAACGGAATGAAACACAACTAGATTTATTAGAAAGCAAAACTGAATTTACCTTGGCAAACCATGAAGAACCCAAGGTATATTAAGCAAGAGGGTGGCATTGTCAGCCCATGCCACCTGTCATTGTCACGTCACCCTCTTTCTTGCAGTTTTATAAGTGCTTTTCTAGAGGAGTGGCACAATCACGCTACTCCTGATTGCACTCCTATAGAAGGCCCTATTCTTTACCTTTTGTAATTAAGTAGGTTTTAGTTAGGTGTAGTTTAATTTAAAGTTAGCTCAATAGTACGTCTTGTTTGTAATCATCAGTGAAAGACTCTTTCAAATTTAATACAAAATTTGATTTTTGTTGGTTAAATCGCTTTCTCCTTCTAATTTCTTATAACTATGGTGTTGTCCCTTGGGTTTCTCTATCTAATTTCATGCTTTGTTTCTTTTATTCAAGTTCATGCTTTAGATAGTTGGTTTTAATGTTAACCTTGCCTCGTTGTTGATACTTTTCTCTCATGTCGTGTTTTTCTCACACTCTTTACTCTCAATCTTCAAATTGCAAGTTCTTCTCTCATCTTCTGGTAGGATTTTAAACATATTTTGAAAGTCGTCAAATTTCTTCTTGGCATCATTTATACTAATAGTGAATATGATATATTAGTTGGCATCATTTATACTAATAGTGAATATGATATATTAGTTAATAAACGAAGAGTAACGCTCAATTCACACCAAATAAGCCTCCCTTTGCCCCAATCTTGAGTTTAAGGATCTCTAAGTAATTTTCTCACTTTACTCCTCCTGTGTCTTAGTTTTTGCAGTGCCCTACTAACAAATTCCTTGCTTAATTAACTTAATTTTACATTAGTTATATTAGTTTTGTCTAATTAGAGCAGTGTGCTATGCAAGTTTTAAATTGAAAATATTATTAATCCAGAGCATTTTCAGATCAAAAAAATTCTACAAAACTTTTCTTTGATACTCTTGCATAGGGAATGATGCGATGTGTATACCTACGTATTAATGTAAATGAATATGAAAATAAATCAGAATTTTCAACCCAATAAATATGAATTTCTTAATAGCATAGGATCCACATTCAGATGAAAATGGATAGCCAATTTTATGTTTTACAAATGTGAGGATGATATTTGACAGATAACAGAATAAATGAATTGGAAGAGGATGAATTAAATTTTTTTTTAACAACAAAAGGAAGAAGAAAGAGAGACTAGTAATAAGCAAAATAAAAAGGAGTGGGAAATTAAGATTCAGGGAGGCAAAATCATTTCTTTTCCCATTACATCCATCTCCCATGTAAAGGAACAGGGGCCAAGTGTTGCTTCTTTACTACTTATACAATCACTTTCACCTAAACCAACACAGATAACTGCTTGAGCCACTCTCCTGCCACGTTATTTACCTATGAAGTTGCCCTTATTTTGGGTCCACTGTTCCTGGATTCCGCCAGTCACTCTGCTGTCGCAGTCTGTTGTTGACATGCACCCACCGCTGCAGACACATCCACCCATTGCTATCCACCACACTGCCAATTCTTGTTCATCAATTCTTTCAAAGATAAACTCTTTAACCCCCTTATTCTATCTGGATTTGAAATATATTTTCTTGTATTTTAATTAATTAAATTTAAATAAATCACTTGAAGATTTGCCAAAATATGTAGTGGCAGACCGTTTGATTTACTTGTTTAGTTAATAACTATAATAATTTCGTTGGAGCAAAGTAAGCTGTAAGTGATTGGTTTGGACTGATGTTGACATAGGAACTTCACGGGTTTTAAAGGATACAAGAGATACAGTTACTTGCAGCTAACAAGACTACTTGCTGAGGTCAAACCACTGTGAGGTATGGAACATAAGAGATATATCAAGTGAATTTATAATAATTAAAGTCTTCACTTACGTGGTGAATGACTAGTATTTGAGGTAATGTGCGGTCAGACTAGTTCGTCTACTCAAGTAAAATGAATTATCATAATGTTAGGCTAAATGGTTTCATGCTATTATATAGACTGTATGGATTACTTTGGGTAATAATTTTGCTAGCATGAAGGAACTTAAGTTCAAATTATTGATTTAAGTGAATTTGGGTGATGACTATTATAGTGGGGTTACTAATTGCACGCGTGGGCATGTATGTGATTGGAGATGGAAAATTGGAGAAGCCTATTGTAACAACTCGAACCTAAAATCATGCTAATTATCTCGCATTATATTAATTACAAATTAATCAAGTTGGATGTCATATTTCGATTTAGTACTTTATACATGTGTGTTTATTTATGCAGCTGTAGGTTGAAATGACACAGTGGCTTTAAAATGAATTTCATTATACTCTCAAATAACTCATTTGAATATTCATAAAGAATCAAACGCTAACTAAAAATTAGCCCAATCATTGAATGGGTAATTTTGAAAATAATAAAAATAGAAATAATCATATATATACGAATAAATATAGTAACAATAAAACAATAATATATATATATACAATACACACACACACACTTATA